>CAJNSZ010000823.1:0-49468 GCA_905329745.1 Rotaria sp. Silwood2 | reverse complement strand
AATGATTTTCTCAATCAAATTTTGACAAATGAAGATAATTGCTTCATTGTGCAGAAAAATAGCAAAGTATAGGTTCCGTGATTTTTGTTTTGTTTTCATAGTAATACATAAGAATTTATCGGTCTTTTATCATGAATCTGTAGCCCAACTCATACTTCTTCATTGCTCAAAAGATGAGTCCATTTGCTTCAGGTATGAAGACTCCAGAGTCCTGACAAGTTCTCAATGGCCTTCGGTGAGCCATTTTTGTTCAGAAAAGCATTTGCTTCTGAAACTTTCCAGATATCAAGATCAGCTATGGTAGAACATTCCCTGAAAATTTCAGATTGACGTATCCAACTATTGCTGAGTTATTGACCACTCAATGGCACTCCACAGTTTTTTGTCTATGCATGTTTTCAGTAAATGTGACCTAATTGATCAATAGCTTGATGAAATTCGATAAAATTTATATGAGAAGTAGCTGTAGTGTAGGGCTTCAAAATGAGATATTGGATGACTCAAAAGTCTCTTCTGTTCTTGAGTTCCGAGATTCACAATGATCATGGACGCCACTTGTTATAACTTCATTCTTGCTTGAGCGATTTTAGTCGTGAGGTTACCACTGATCTACATTATTTATGTACTACCCATATATACATTTTCAGACGTTTAGCTCTCATAGGACCTAAAATTCAAGGGGGGAGGGTACTTTTGTCGGGTACTGTAATAAATTAATTTACGAACTTCCAGCCAATGTCATTCCGTTGTGCTGGTCTTTTCCTGTAAAAATACCGTTAGGTATACATTCCGAACATCCGACCTTGTTCATTACGATCTTCGGTGCTACATCAGATATAGCAAGCAGCATTCTATTCCGAACATCCGGTCACGCCATTCTGATTTCGCTGCTTTTCTATTACGATCTCCCATACAAAAATGTTGACGAACTCCGGTCATACATTGTTAAGCACAACAATCTATTTCTGAACACCTGGACGCATGTTCAGAGTTCGAAAGGAGGTGAGACGACAGCTAAGGCACCCTAATCAAGCAGTAAAACTAATGGAAAGACCACCATAATGCATCATTTTAGAGATTATACTAAAAGCCTTAAATATGGATGAAATTGGTTTTCAAGATTTCGAAATAGTTTCAATGGAGATATCAATACTGCATAATACGTATCTTAAACTATGAAGTTATAAATAAATTTCATCCATTGGCTGAGCCATGATCTTGAAAGGGTTAACGATGTATAGTAAAGAAATCAACGATTAAATCAAATTGTTATCGTGATTTTGATATGAAAAACGATATCTCCGTAAATAGCGATTAGTCAGAGCGATTAATCGTTAACTAATCGCTGATTTCAATAAACTTTTTAAAATTTCTACTCAATTAGAGAAACTGAAGTCTGTCAAATCTTGAATGAAATTATCGTTTATATCCAATTTTCTAATATACTCATTGACACTCAACACTGAATAGCGTTTTTTCTTCATAAGATTGTCGCTTGTGTAACATGAATGGGATTGGATGATTTTGAATCACAATCAAACCGAGCTGAACTAACTTCGTATCCATTTGTTTAGAACGAATTCAAAACATGCTTTACATGATGGACTATATATTTTTAATATATTTTCTTTGTGATGGAATATTTTTTGGATTATAATTTTTTCTTGAGTCCAATAATCGACGAATTTCTCAGTGCTGGACTAGCGTTAAACTGAAAAAAATGACTTTTTGGTTTACGTTTAGATGCTGTACCATGACTTTTGCAGCCATTCGCTTTTTAGATTTATAGTCCCTTGCTGTGTTTTAGATATAAACTTCATACACGAGCGCGACAGTTCAATCAATGATCGTGAAAACAATTGATATAGAGTATTTATCTATCCATAAGAACTTTTATGTCCTTGTTTTTTTTTCGGCTATAATCTAGTTTTAGTGAGTGATAAAGTGTTGTATTACTTGTTTTCGTTTTTTCGTATTTGGTTAACGTAAAGTCACGTACACTCTAAAAAAAATTGTTTTTTTACCGAACACCCAAAAAAGGTTCCGGAGATGTCTAAAAGCGTCCAAAGATGTCCAAAGTCTCAAAAAAAGGATAAAAAAATCTACGAAACCTTTAAAGGTTCTTACCGTGTACCCAGGATAAGGACCTTTTCCTGCGAAATCTTTTTTTAAGTTCCGTACAGCAGAAAAAGGTTTCGTAGGAAAATACGAAACCTTTAGAGTTTCGTATTAAACCCTAATAGTTTCGTACTAAACCCTCATGATTTCGTAGAGTTTAGTACGAAACTCTAAAGGTTTCGTATTTTCCTACGAAACCTTTTTCTGCTCCACGGAACTTAAATAAAGGTTCCGCAGGAAAAGGTTCTTATCCTGGGTACACGGTAAGAACCTTTAAAGGTTTCGTAGATTTTTTTATCCTTTTTTTGAGACTTTGGACGTCTTTGGACGCTTTTAGACATCTCCGGAACCTTTTTAGGGCGTTCGGTAAAAAACCGATTTTTTTTAGAGTGTACGCGTTCTAGTTCTGCAATAAAGTATTTGATCATTTAGAATTAGCAAGAAAAGTTGTCAAATATGTCTAAAAAATTCAGATTAAATGCCTCAAATCATGCATATAATTGTGCAACTAAAGGATAATAATCGAGCGAAAAATCATGATTTATCCCAGAAATTGCGAAAATTGTCGAAAAAGTCAGCTATTAATCATTTTTCAGTGGACAATGATAGTTTCAAGATCTCGCATTTAATCGGCATTTTCTTAGCAATTTCGAAGGTATGGGTGGTATTTAGAGAATACGGTCTGCTACAGTCTGGCCTAATTTGAGCATTGATTGGCATGATAACTGTGAGATTACCACTTGGAGACATATGTTAGTTGGTAGGAAACCATGGAAGAAGATCTTTTTCACCTCAATGAGCCGTATTTAGGTGGACGTTCCGTAGGTTGCTCTATCGCATGGCGAAACTTCGAGCTCGATAGGTCTTAGCATTCGAAAGTTATTAAAAAAAGAGTGGAGGCCATTTTGAAAAAGTCCGACAAGAGTCAAAATGTATCTCTAGGAAAAATCTTGCGTTCTCTATCATCCTGTTCTTCTCAAGCACATTCTTCTAAAAATTGAGGAAGTGCTCTTTATGGTCTAGAACCTCATGTAAAACTCAGCGTATGATTCATAAGAGCAGCCAAGAACGACACTGGTCTTTAGCGTCAAAACAAGTGGTGCATTCGTAGACGCATTACAGCTCTAAGATTTTGTCGAACTGTTCTTCATTTATAACTCACAGTTGACATCAACATATACGGAATAAAACACTATACAACTAACAGGAATAGACAAGGTACAGTCTGGCGTTGATGAATGATGCTAACACTAATTATTGTAAAAAAATGAATTATATATCAGTAAGAAATCAGCATTGGACACCTTTTATGCTCTTAAGCCTTTCGACGACCGTGGTCGTATATATATGTACGTGATACACCTATAGATATTATGGAATACGTCAGGTACAATATATATATATTTATCTCACTGCATTCTGTCATCGTTTATGATACATGCTAGGTCATCTACCATGAGACATTATTATTGGTTAGTATGGAATCCGTCATTGCATTTATAATTCTAAAATCATATAGACACATTATAAATATTTGACATTTTAAAATGAATAATAGACAATGTCTGACAAAATCAAATTCCAAAGCGCCAGATATCTGCTTAAGTTATTGAATCAAATCTTACACACCCTCATGAAATTTTCCTTTCATCTCGAAATATTTTCCTCATTAGAAACTCTTTACTTATCAAAACACTAGTGTTTATTTAGTTATGGGTTGCCCCTTTTATGTCACGACTTCTCTATTGAGATCTCTAAAAGAGTCGCTATTATTATTGTTTACTGAAGTATCCCCCTCCACTTAGTAATGATATTATTCCAACAGTCTTTTAACGGGTGGCCCATATTAAATGACGGTTTCTGTATTTGTTGAATATTTTCGTCGACTTTCATTGGTTCAGTCTAAATTTTTTTAAACGAATCGTCTTTCGATTCTCTACAAAACAGGATATTTTTTTCCTGAATTCAATTACACTGATTTTATTTGTAGCTATGAAAAGTAAAGACTTTCAAAATCTGGTACTTTCAAAGTATCAAAATGGTGATGTACCGAGAAAATTTTTCGAGATCTTAACGGTTTCATTAGTCTCCGGACAATTGAACGGTGGTGCCAAGCCGTACACGATATCGGCTCTATCAATCATTGACTGGAACGACGGAAACCTGTCTCATCACGAAAAGCAGCTCGTGAGTTGGGTATTTCTCGAACCAGTGTTCAAAGAATACTCAGAAATGATGTATGACTGCGAGCCTACAAAATACAAAGCGAATCATTGCTCACTGATGAGCTTAAAGAAAAAAGAATGTTCACTCAATCATTGATCTCAACACCTATATTGGGAACTATTACGCGTAGAAACAGATTGCGTTTACTTCACAATTTCCTCACTTCAATGACAACGGACATCAACCAACTTATGATAACAAGTGTGTTGGCACAGCCGCTTTGGGAATGAAATGTGGAACTCACATATGTTTTCTAGCCTCATTGAACTAATATGAAATACACAAAGTGAAAAATTTGTTCTACACTACAGTTTCTTTGTAGGATAGTCAAATATCAGAGTAAGAACCTTTCTAATTTTTGCATTCTGAACAGAAACTGTTTATTTTTTCTAGGCGCCCCATTATTTGTACATAGGATATCTGAGATCCAAATTCGAGTTCTTTTAGGACCGACTCACCCAGGCAAATGTTCCAAAGTCGCTAACTTAAGTGTCAAGTGCAACTCGATAGCTAAATAGAATGGTAAAAACCGCTCCTCAATATATGTAATAGCAACCCAGAAAAATCAAAATTACAATTTGTTCTTCCATTGCACGAACTTCAAACAAAAGTAATTTTTGAGTCGATGCGGCTTACAAAATGTTTCAAGAAATGTAATTCATGTTCCAAGTGCAACTCAACAAGCTGTATCCAATTGTGAAATATGCAACTCGATACATTGTATCATACTGGAGAAACTGCTCATGCACCGATAAAATCCGCCTTGCCAATCGATATGTCCTGGACCGATTCATCCACGTATATGTTCTAACAAAATTACTCTATGCTCGAAGTGCTATTTTGCACGCTCTATCCAATGGTGAGAATCGCATCTCGATAGTGTGCTCCTTTACTGAGCTATCCTTCTCACAATGGAGTACCTGCTCCCTGTGGCGACATCTACAATAAAAATTCATACTTTCTGGACTATTTTGCTACACAGAATGTTTCAACAACTCTAAAGACTGTTTCTAGTGCCATTGTGCGAGCACTATCGAATGGTGAAAAACGTATTTCGACCTAACGCTCCACTCCCAAGATATGGCCAAATCACCTGCCGAAAAGCTCACTCGGTGAGATATTTGCTGTCCGATTCGGTCTTATCTTGAGAATAGAGCGTTCAATCGGTATGCAGTTTTCATTATTTGATAGATCTCACACAGTGGTACTAGAAACAGTCTTCAGAGTTGTTGGAACATTCTGTTGAGCGAATCGAGCCAACTAATCAGACCCCAAATGGATATTCCGATCGACGGGATGATTATATCCAGGGAACGCAGCATAATACAGATGTGCGCTTTTCATCATTCGATAGAGGGCATAAATAGCACTTGGAACACTCGTTGGTTTTGTTGAAACATTCTGTGGAGCGAAACGGCCCAGAAAATATCGGTCCGAAAGGCGAATTTCGCCAGTGTATATGCATTATCTCGAGAATGGTGCGATGTATCGATTTATGATTTTCACCGTTAAGCAGAGTTCGTTGAGTTGCATCTGTATCATTAATTAGATTTGTTGGAACAGTCTGTGAGCCGAATCGATCCAAAAATTACTGTTGTTTGAAGTTCGTGTAATGGAAGAAAAAATGACTATTTTGGTATTTTTGGGGTTACTATAACATGTATTAAGGAAAGGTCTTCACCATTCGATGCCGCTCATCTAGTTGTACTTGGAACTTAGAATAGCGGTTTTGGAACATTTGCTTGGGCGAATCGGTCCTAAAAAAACTCAAATATGTACCCCAGATATTTTACGTGTATTTGTTTGCGTTTTTCCTATTCAATCATTATTTTGTATTTTTTATGTTCCTTTCTGTTAATTTAATATTTCTTTTAATATGATCTTTGTAAAAGCAAGCTTTGTTAAATTATGTTTCATATGTGTAAACCATAATGTATGACTCATTATCATACATAACAAAATAACGAAAATGAATTCTTAAAGCTTGTTTTATTTCCATAAAACAAAGGACTCTACTACATTCAGACCGGCATTGATTAGCATTTCATTCAGCGCAGTGGTTCGAGAGGAGCCGCTGATAAAATGTTTAGGGCATACCAAAAGTAGGGGCGCCATTATCTTATTTTTATATAAGAAGCTTAAAGAAACTTTCTTTTCCTATGTAGTAATAGAGAAAACGATGCTCTATTTTTCTAGGTGATTTGATCATACTTCAACTAATATCCTAGTAATAAAATTTCGAGAAGAACTGTTTTTGTGTCAAACTTGAGCCTGCTTAAAAGAAAATAATGGCCATGGGTATTTTTGCAATAGCTCAAGGACAGAAATAGCTAGAGAGCTGCGATTTTCATCGTTCAAAACAAGATATGAAGATGCATCAAATCGTATATTGCAGATTTTTTCATATGAATTATTTAAGTTTTTCAATAGACTTTCTTGGAAAGCAAATCTACGTCATTAAGTGTTTACAGTCAATTCTTAATTGTTGCGTGTATATTTAAAACGGTAATGGGAGGTCAAAACATCTGCACAAGATTTAGATGTTTAGAATTGATCATTCAGAAGTTATAGGTATACTGGTCGAAGCTACTTAGGTGTGACCAAAAGTTCCCAGATTATTAAAAAAATATAAAGACAAAGAGAAAGTTCGAGTTTTATTTTATTAAATGTTCAAAATAGTCACCATGATTATTTATACAAAGTGCCATCCTTTCTAATAGTTTGTCAAAAGTTTTTTTAAATTCTTCTTTCGGAATTTTTTTCATCACCTTGGATACCGCACGAGCCAATGATTTTTCATCTGGTTGATCAGTTAAATTACGTTTGATGTAATCATTTAGTCAATAATCACATGGTGCAAGGTCAGGTGAATATGGTGGATGCGACATTGTAATAATACCTTCTTCTGTTAAATAATTAATAACATCGGAATGAATATGGGGTCGAGCATTGTCTTGGGGCAATTTTATACCTTTTGTACCTGCTGACTTTCTTTGTTTCCATATTTCCTTCACGACAGGCTTGAGGCAATTTTCAATATAATAGTTGTGATCTATAGTCTTGCCTTCATCAACAGCATGCATAAAAACAGGACCATTTGATTTAAAGAAAATAAAAAATAAATTTTTTGGCTCAAATTTACCTCGACGAACAATAGTAGTTGGTGATTCATCTTCGCCAACCCAGCTTGCATTTGTTGACTTGCGTTGAATCTGCCTATGGTAAATTCACGTCTCATTGTAACGAAATATTTTATTTGAGTATTGAGTCGTAGAGAAAATAATGAATTGAAATATAACGTTACGGATTCACCGATGTTTATTTGAATAACAGTATGAACACACAATGAAAATACAACGATATAAACGTAATAAATACGATATTGAAACGTGCACAATAATAAAAGTATTTGGACTATAATATTTCTACTGTAACCGTTGATATCTTCTGCTTAATCTCTTTTACGACGTAACTCTTCTCTTTTATATTCTAAGATAGCCTCTACTTTCTTCTACCCCAACTCGCTTCTTCTGATTTTCTTCTTCTCCGGTCGTTTTATATTCTGGCTCTTTTCTCTCTCTCCATTTCATTTTCTATTTCCGTTTATTACGAAAAAGGAAAGTACGAGCCATTTAGAGACTGACCTTCACCGATATATATATATATATATATATGGATTACTTTGTTGATTGGTATGAACTTATGTGGTTAATCCCTTTGATACTCGATCTGATGACGTCTTGATAGTATCTGAATGGTATTCTTGTTTAGTGTGACATAACCTCAAGATAATACTTTTAACACTGTCGTAATCATTAAGCGCGCTAGCTGACTACTCTAATTATCATTCTTAAGAACAAGAAGAAATTCGACGATGAGGAAACGCAAATATATGAACAAGAAAGGGTGTATGTGCCCGTATCAAAAAGTGATACGTGATTTTTCTGAATATTTGAGACTATAGACTATTGGCACAATGGTAGGCTCTGAGAAAACTTGTCAAAAAAAACTGATATGCGTGATTCGATGCAGTTGCATCTCCTCTTTTAAACGGGGAAATCGGAGCTCTCTCTCTCTAGTTATAATCAAAAGTTATTCAAAAAATACTTACTTTTTCTTTTTTGAAACGGGTACTAGTTGTAATGCAAAAATAACCTTGTTATAATGTAGAATACATGAATACGCACAAAAAACTAATTACATTTTTAATTTTTGACTCGAATTACTCTAGAGAACTCTAGCCATTATAGATATGTAACTTAAGGTATAGAGTCTTCTAAATTATCTGTTAGTTATTAGAAGCAATGACGTAGATTGTTTCTCTTTTCTAACGAGGCAAGGTCCCCAAGTGTGAATCTCAGTTTTGAATGAGATATATACCAGTTTGTGGAGCTTGATGGGTTGATTCTTGTGGTATGTTCCGTTTTTCCGCATAGAACATTAAATAAGAAAAATTGATCAATTTACTAGTGAATTTCTTCAATGTGGGTAGGTTTCGAGACAGTTGTTAAAAATTTGGGGCTTCAAGGGTATTTAAAGTGTGAATGGTAATGTTAAAACATAGACAGCGCCGCATTCGATAGTCTATTTTGATATTATTTTAAGCCCAAGTTAAGCTTCAACTTCTGTATACATAACAAAGTTTTCTCTCAGGACCGCTAAAATATCTCAAAGTGTAATAACTTTACAATTAATGTTAATAGCGATTGTGGAATTGAGTTTTACAAGGAAATACAGTTTTCCTATGCTTTTGAAACAATATAAAAATAAACTGTCGAAGGCGATATTGTCTGTTTTGACATTACCATTCAAACTTTAAGTACCTTTGAAGTCCCAAATTTTTAACAACTGTCTCGAAACTCATCCACATTGAACGAACTCACTAGTAAGTTGATCAATTTTTCTTATCTAAAGTTCTATGGGGAAAACGGAACATACCACGAGAATCAGCTCGTCGAGCTTCACAAGCTGGTATATATCCCATTCAAAGCTGAGACTCACACTTGCGGATCTTCCCTCGTAAGTTGCACTAAGACTTGAATCATGATGATTTTAGAACGATATAAAATTGTTAGTCTTTATAACGTCCATATTAATAGATATTTGTTGTCTTTTTCGTTATCATTTTAATCGAGTGTCCTAAAAATGAAGCATGGTATCATCCTATATGAATGCATTTTTCTAGTTGAGATATTTTTAATAGTACATTCTTGCATCATTCTGTCCGTCGAGCAGTGGATTTTCTCATAAAACATAGAATTCGTTAATAATATTTTTTTTTCATAGTCTTTTCTGAGAAAAATAAATAGCTTGTTATATAACGTTAGAATATATTTAAATGTAATCTATGGATAAATAAAAACTTTTTTCATGATACAGATTACTCTTCGATGTTCTACTTTTTTTCTCTTGAAATTTCAAAAGAAAAGAGAAAAGAATTATGTTTAAGATTCTATTACACATGATGCAGAGACTGTGACTCTTGCTGTATATTCAGACAATTTTTTCATCATTCAAAAGTGGTTTTTTTTTATTAAATATCGATCAGAATAGGAATAAATTGAAAGTCATCAATGGCACAGTAAAAATCTTTTTACAACATCTTTGTCGTATTAAAATATTAAAATGAGTATGATGATATTCATCATCTACATCATCTGTAATCCATGGATCAAATAAGTGTGAGTTACAAATGATAATTAAATTTTCTATAAAAATGAGTATTATTATCATTTGAGATAACAATATTATCTCACAAGGAGAATAAAATTACTCTTTTTCATACTTTTCATTGCTAGACAGGCATAAAACTTGAAGTTTTCCTGTGTTGCAATTATTTCAAGAGCCCACAACAGGAATTTTCTTCTTAGATGGTAGCATTATCTCTGACAAAAACTAAATAAAAAAGAAAAATTTCGTTACACTCTTCACCAACGTTTTCTCCACCGTGAAAATTTGACAGTGCCAGTATATTAATGACCAGAAACATTTGATACTTTTATCCATCCTCACACCTGCAGCCGCTCTCAGCTGTATTAAAACATGATACAGGAAGAAAAGTGAGGGAAAATTTTCTTTTACATTTTCTATTATGCATATTTTCATTCATTTTCCGATTTAATCTTTCATACATTTACTAAAGTTCTTTTTCTGTTCAGGGAAATTATCTGATTACTCGAATTATTTTTCTTTGCGTTGCTTACAATTCATGTACACAGGTCTTTGTACGTAACGTGAGGTGTTCATAGACATTATTATTTCATTTTTCTGGCAATAGGATTTTTGAGATTGGCTTTTACGTTTTCCGATTTTGAACATTTTAAAATCTTGGAAAACGTCTAAACGATTTCGATTCATCAACCATTAACTTCTGAATATTCTTACGCACCTATTATGACGATTTTGTCTGATTCAAAAGAAAATGAAATCTGCAGAATGATAGCGTTTTTTTAAATCCGATTTTCAGAAAATATCAAAGAGTAGGTGTGCTCCTAAGACGCTATGAAGACTTTTAAAAAGTAGTCGAATGGAACAGCTTTTAGATCATATGCCAACTTCTTCTTAAAGTACTTCTTAATACTGAAGAAATACAGGCAGAAATTCATATCAAGTAAGTTAAAAATATTCTACAAGTTTTCATAAATAGTTTATATGAAATTTCTTTAAAATTATAAATAAATTTATTTTTGTGTTATCAGAAATATACTGAAGAAGCTATTTTTAGTATCACTTAAAATAATCTTCTGTCCACCCATAATAAACACTGTAGGTTCTTACAGATTCATGATATTATCTATCAACGGATCTATCTCATTTGCATCTATATATATACTATGTACTTAAGAATCTTTGCCTTTCAATAATTTGATGGAAAATATTTTAAAGATTGTTAATGCATCCTCATCCTCATATTCCAACGAAATGGAGTTTTCTAACTTGTTTCTGTCGCAGCTTTTTTACTTTTTCGGAATGTAATGCAATGGCATGTATTTAGAAAAATAATTATATATTCTGATAGCGTTTGAAGGTCCCTATGACCTTGTATTCTACAAGACCTGGAATTCCAATCATTTGTTGACAGAAACTTCAGATATTTTGATAGACCTTAAGTTTCATACTCTAATAATATGCAGTTTAGCTATCTTCTAGGATTTTTCTAAACTTGATGATAGAAACTAGAACATATATTTAGAAAAATAATTATGTATTCCGGTGGTCCTTGACACTTCCAGTCATCCTGAATTTTCTAGTCTTGACTTGCAATTATTTGTTGATAAATATTTTGTGTGCTATTCCTCGAAGTGCGCTCCGTAGACGCCTTATTAACAATACTCACAATATATGTCAACAAATAATTGTAAGTCAGGACTGGCTTAGTTCAAGGTGAATGGAATTGTCAAGAAGTACACTGAGAAAAAAGGTACCATACGGGGCTTAAAAAAGGTCCCAAAATTTGCAACTCAATCAAAACCATTTTTAACTTTCGTCAAAATAAGCCTTCGTACAATACCTTTTCCCTTGATTTCAAAAATAGTTTCGTAGTCGAAATTTCGTACGCAGCTCAATGCAAACTCAATAAACCTATATCAATCAAGGGGGAAACACCAGACTCCAATCCCGTGGAGTCCTAAAAAATAGAATATTACATATTTTCTTCTCCATGTATTACAAGTTGAGTACTCATTAATTAGTTGAGTACTTAGTTGAGCTCAACTTAGTACTCACCTTAATTAGAGTTAATTCGGTGAGTACTCCACTTAGTACTCAGTTTATTAATGAGTACTCAACTTGTAATACATGGAGAAGAAAAAATTTAATATTCTATTTTTGAGGACTCCAGGACTCCAGAATTATTTGCAGTCCCGCGAAGCTCCGGAGTCCTGAAGTCTGCTGTTTTCCCCTTGGTTCTACGTATTGTTAAATTTTCAAGTGAAAATAGTAATCCTTCAGCTTTTTATGAATCACTTAACTTTGGGAAAAATCGACATTTTAGGCAAATCTTGTGCTTCATAACTCGTGATTAGAATAACTTGGCGTTCTGAAATTTGCATTAATGGTAGAGTTTATAGAGGCATATGCGTATCAGAAATTTCAGAATTCCAAGTTGCTCTAATTACGAGTTATGAAGCACAAGATTTGCCTAAAATGTCGATTTTCCCCAAAGTTGAGTGATACATAAAAACCTGAAGGATCATTATTTTCACTTGAAAATTTTACAATACATGGAACTCACAGAGATATATGCAAGAGGGAAAAAGCAGATTTTAAGATTTTAAGATTTCAAAAGATTTCAAAAGATTTTAAGATTTTGAAAGATTTTGGATGCCAAAATCTACTTTCTCATTTGCGTCTCCTCCATCATCATTATGCCTTGCGATGGTCTTTAAAAATATTTAGCTTTGATTATTTGTGAAAAACGGTATATACACAACTAATTTGAGTTTATTGAAGTTCTTTCCTTTTTACTCGATCCACTCCATATAAAGATAAATCTTCCATATAAACAGCTTAAATATCTACCGGAGTATGTTTGGATTACAGTCTCATATACGTTCCAGTACCGTTATTTTAAAAACCAACAATTGAGTATGATGGGCCATTTCTCAAGGATGTTTCTTCAAGGACGAAAAGTCGAGGATGCTTTTTTAACGAAGACAAAAAGTTGAAGACATTTCTTAAAGGACATTCTAGCTTGTGTTTGGTTTTTCCGGTATGCAAATTTTCGATTCAGTTGATCAAGCACCGAGAAACTCATATTTTTAAGTCTAAATTAGCGGTGACAACATAGGAATGGTGACGGTTTCACTTTTTATCATTTCACGATTTGTTTCAGATTTCATTTATATATTACTCAGAGTATTCACTTGAGCCTTTTTGCCAAGTCAAAACTTTTCAATTCTTCTGTGCCTGGGTTCCCCTCCTCCTGGAATCGAACATAATTTTTTGCCTTTGATTCTGGTTTCATATAGTTATTCGATAGAACTCTTTGCGATGATCACGAATATCATATTTTTATCAAGTTTGGCTCGAGTAATAAGAAAACTATCAAGTACTTTCCCTATTTCGGTGGCATTAGGTTTTCACTAGGAAATAATGTTGTGTGACTCATATGCCTTTCTAAAGTTCTCTTTAGAGTGTTGAAGTGACTTCGGTATAACTCAATTTTTCGTCGTCTATCTAGATCTGGAAGAATTTTCAAGCATATTACTTGTATTCTTTTGATAACAGAATGTTTCCAGGCCCAATTTTCTGTTATATATAAGAGTTTATCAAGAGTTCATATAGGGTAGTTTCATAAAAGCGGTTCCATCCACTTCGAAACCTAAAGTGAATACATAATATCATCGGCTCTTTCTAACAAACATACTTTTATCAGGAAAGAAAGGAGACCAGGTATCTCTAGAGCACTCAGAAGGCAGATCTGCTGCTCAAAAACCATTGATTTAGTCTCAAAAACACCCATGCATTCAATTGCAAAACACAAGATAGAACTCGTTTTCTCATTTACAAAGTAACTGAGACCCCTGAAAGAGTGTTTTTGGATCAGAAAATCTGTCATTGTTTTCTATTTGAAAGATATTTAAGGTTAGGAACGATTTTTACGGCTGTGATTGAGCCATATAAGCATTCAGACCAGAGAGGTCTTCATTTGTTTTTTATTGTTCGATCAAACTTGGATAAAGCTATGATATACGTGATCAGCACAATGAGTTGTATCGGAATGACTATCAGAAATCAGCATCAAAGACAAAAAAAAGTTTTTCACATAATGGGGTGGATGGGGCGAACCCCGGCGCAAAAAATTGAATAGTAAAATTTTCTAAGCTTTAACTTGGCAGAAAGACTCAACGGGATACCCTGACTAATACACAAATTAAATCTAAAACAAATCTCGTGAAACAATGCATAGTGAAACCATCACTCATCCTTCCTACCTAAGCAAACAGCATGTTGACTGTTGCCCGAAATAAATAGTCATCTATCAAGCGATAGTCTGTTGTATGTGAAAAAGATTAGCAAATAAATATTGAAAGAGTGTATTTTTTTCTCTACATTTGTTTTTTTTTTCAATAAGCAATTCTTTCAGAGTTTAGTCCAGCTTTCATTCAGAATCTACTTTAGCTAAAGGTTAGAAAATTCATGTAAAACCATTTATATAAGAGAGATTTTCCTAAATTAGAGAAACGACAGGGTGAGGGAAGACGTCTTTCTTGGTCAGAATACGTAGTCATTTAAGACCGCTTAATTTCATCACCCTATTACTACATATTTTCGCTCCTCTCTCACATTTCGTTGTTCGTTGTGTACGATAATGAACAAGTTACCTAACAATGAAAGAATGAGAGGTTTCGTTTGGCGCAACGGTCATAAATAGTGCACGTTGCTTCTTGAATGAAGCTAACTCCTTTTTCTATGGGCATCAGTGGCGTTGCCGATAATTTTTGAGTCCTGAGTAGAGACCTGCACTAGACTCCGACTCCGTCGTAATCGGAGTTGATAGAAATTGTTTCTTTCTTAAACATAATTTGTTGAAAATTATCCGGGAAGGACCGATCTGGTGACAGGTAGCCTGTTGTACGAGGTACCGGGTCACGCTGAGTTTCTTTCTTTCTTCTTTCCCTCCCCCTGCTCATCAGTTTTGACAGTACGAGAACTTTCGGACTCTGATTTAGAAAAGTTTGACTCAGCAGGTCTCTAGTCATGGGTCGTTTCCCAGATAAATGACTTTGAGGAGTGGACAGAGATAGGCAATTAAAAACCAATCGAACTACAGTTTTTAAAAAGTTATTTTTATCAAAAACCGATGTTTATTGAAGAAAAATTCGTTAGTATCAACTAACAAGGGAACATCCGGAACTGTCTGACACCGTTTGACTCCAGATTTTGGCTATGAGTAAGTTTATATGAGACTAAGAAAAGTCTAAAAGGATTCGGGCCCGCGGTCTAGTAGTGAAGAGTTATGACCATTTTACTGAATTTTTACACATAGCAGCGTATTTTCGAACAAAATCAAGACAACGAATTTTGACTAGAAAATTGGCCTTTAGATAGGTCTCACTGTTATTAGAATGTGCTGAAAGTTTCAAGAAAATCGGATATATCTTCCTCCAGATAACGAATTTCCAAGATACAGGCATTTACTACAAAAAGGACTTAATAGACGAGTTTCTTCGGAATTTGGATTTCTCGAGAAATATACATGTGATTTTGTTGAAAGTTTTAGAGCATTCTAATAACGATGAGACCTATCTAAAGGCCAATTTTCTAGTCGAAACTCGTTGTCTTCATTTTGTTCGAAAATACGCTGTTATGTGTAAAAATTCAGTAAATGATCATAACTCTTTACCACAAGGCCGTGGGCCCGAATCCTTTTAGACTTTTCTTAGTCTCATAGAAACTTACTCGTAGCCAAAATCTGGAGTCAAACGGCATCCGACGGTTTCGGATGTTCCCTCGTAAGAGACAGACTCGTTCGCTTTTTTTTGTACTGTCTCACAAATACACACTTCAAATTGCAAACATTTGAATATGTCATATCAAAAAGCATCAATAAGCACGAAAAGAACCATTAGCGAAGTCAAGTTGGATAACCAGCATTTTGATGAAAAGAACCGTTAAATTGTCATTGTTGTGGTCATCAGTTTAATGGAGAACACAGTCAATTGAGCTCTCCCAAATTGACGAATAGCGAGTCCGAATACACTCATAAACGTCCAACTACATTTCGTATTTCTCCGTATACAACCGAATTTGAAGGTTTACATGTCTCAGTATTACGATTGTATATCGTTGTGACCAGAAACGGAGAAATACGGTGCAAAACGGAGATCATATACAGACCTCGTTCACGAAGATGCTAAGTCCAGGTAAAACAATCAGAGGACAAAATCTAATAAGATCATACCTCTGATCTAATTTGATCTTGTAAGATCAGATGAAAATTGTACAAAACGTCGCAGCCACAAAATCTTACATTATATCGTACTACAAGATTCTGGACAGTTCTTGTTGTCCTTTAAGATATTATTATAAGATTATAGGAAATCTTATGTTGGGATAAGATCTTTCAAGAATCCTATAATAGGATATGAGGTAAGATTTCTGAGACTGCGATTTTTTGTACGATTTTCATACGATTTCGTCTAATCTGGAAAATCTTACGTCTGATCTTGCCAGATCATACGAAAATCGCAATTAAAATCGTAGCTCCTGCAATCATACACCAGACCGTACTATAAGATCCTTCAAAGATCTCGATGTCCAATAAGATCTTACTATAAAATTATAGGAAATCTTATCGACGGTAAGATCTTTAAAGGATCGTATAGTATGACCTGATGTAAGATCGCACGAACTATGGTTTTTTGTACGATTTCGTCTGATCTTACAAGATCTTACGTCTGGCTGTTTGGCCTGAGTGAAGATATATGATTGTACTGCTGTGCTATGTAATACGCCAATGTACGACTTACGGTCGTTTACAATCGTGCTTGTTTGACCTGGGTTCTTGGTCACTTGATTTGCTCACAAAAATATGCAATGTTCTTAAATGACACCGCTGAGGTCTTTGTGTATGCACGTATGTCAACATTTTTCGGCATTGGACATCTGGTATCATTTCAGAAGACTCAGGGGACAATTATTTTTGAATTTGTGCGCAATCGGTCAATGGTCCTACCCCTGGTTATGCCGCTGATGGACAACTACAAAAATATGAGAAGTCGCTGCAGCGAAAATTTTCTCTATAGTTCGTAAGAATTATATTATTTACAAGTTTATGGATTAAATTAAACGTTTTTGAAGCGATTTATAGTGATTTTAAGAGATTTTAGATGCCAAAATCTGCTTTTTCACCCTTGGTATTTGCGCGAAAAAAACCGCGGAATTGTCATCATTGGTTTAATGAAAAACAGTCACTTAATCTTTCTCGATCACTTAATTAGGTCACAACAAAATACAATGTATTAAGATGACACCACTGAGACTTTTGTACGTGCATATGCATCAACACTTTTCTGCATTGAGTGCTTGAAATCATTTCAAAAAGATCCGTGGCAATGAATTGTGAATTTGTGCGCAATTGGCCAATGGCCGTATCTTTGGCTATGCCACTGATGAAAATATACAAAAATTTGAAAAGCTACTGCAGCTCAACATTCTCTATACAGTTATTAAGAAATATACTATTGAAAAAGGCTTCAGATCAAATTCAACATCTTTGAAGTGATTTACAGTAGTTCTGAGATATTTTAAGATTTTAACAGATTTTAAAAAATTTTAAAAGATTTCAAGAGATTTTAAAAGATTTCAAAAGATTTTAAAAGATTTTAAGATTTGGAAAGATTTCAAAAGATTTCAAAAGATTTTGAGAGATTTTGAATGCCAAAATCTGCTTTTCCCCCTTGGATATATGTCTACAAAAAATTTCAGCTTGGCCACGTGAGTCGTTCCTGAGATAAGATATCATCAAGAATCCCGTTGGTGATAACACTCATAATAAGAGCTTTTCGTAAAATGCCCATAAAATATCGAAGATGCAGTATTTTTCAAAATGGCTAGCGTCAAAATTCATGAAACTGTTTCCTCTAGAACATATACTGAATTGATAAAACGTTCATGATCATCCTTGAGCAGTTTCTCAATGTGGATGGTCAAAAATTATGTGAAAAAGCTCATTTTACTGAAAATTGAGAAGTTACGTTCCTGCTATTTTTCTTATGCAAGCATAGAAAAGTCTAATATTTTGGGTACGTACATAACTTGAGTAGCTCTACTCACGAGCATAAAGATTTGGGTGTTTGTGGATGCTCGTAGAATCAGCTCAGCGAGCTCTATTTACTGTTGGTATTAGTTCCAAATTTGGGGGTGTTCGCGTGTTTTACAAATACCCGATTCTGACGGACAGGATTTTGTCACTGCCATCACAATTACTAGTTTTTTAAACTTTTTATCACAAAGAAAATATCTTTTTACAACAGTAATTGTATTTTTTGATAGCGCTTCAAATTCGCTATTATTCTATATATTTATGTCTTATTTTTTATTTAGATGCTGAAACATAATTCTGGTAATATGTAGATACCCTTCTGGATAAGTCCTAAAAAAATGAATTTTCTCGTATTACTGTTCTTTTCGTTTCAAGTTTATTATAAATATCAATATAAATTCTTGAACAAGTAATTATATATTCTCACAATGCTTCACATTCTCGATCATTGTGAACTTTTGAAACAAAAATGAAAGACAAAGATACAAAATCCAGTCTTTTTACAGTTTGTCAAGAAGTATGTTTGCATATTACCCGAATTATTGTTCAGCATATAAATGAAAGACAAGACATAAATATATAGGATAATAGAGAATTTGAAGCGCTATCAGAATATACAATTAGTGTTGCAAAAAGATATTTCCTTTGTGATAAAAAGTTTAAAAAACTAGTAATTGTGATGGCAGTGACAAAATCCGGTTCGTAGGAATATGTTGATGAGGATGTCTTCGTTGCAGCCGATTTATTTTCTAGTACACAAATACCAACTGAAACATAAATATACAAGGCGATAGAAAACTCCAATCGCTTTCAGAATATGTAATTATTTCGTTAAAGATATATTTTTATATTGATGATATACTCAAAATATCGACTACAACTATTTTTTTCCAGAGATATATATAGTTTGTGGTAGAATATAATAACTTTTATTTTACAGTTATTTGTATAATGTTGTTCACTAGATACGTGTTAATCTATTATATGATGCTTACGAACGAAAACAAAGTAATCGGACTTACACTCAATATAATTACAGTTGGTGAAATTACATTTGGATGTTTAATATCATTGATAGTAACTATTATTATTATCTATCATTTGTATCATAATCGAATAAAGCGAGAAGACAAACCAATTCTTATTCTTTGTGTCAATATTTATCTCAGCAGTTTCAGTTACATGGTATTGCTTTTCACATTCGATATTCGAACAATACTAGGTGATATTTATCAAAAAGAATTCGATTCATCATCGTGCACATTATTAGGATACATATATTCAGTTGTTTTTTGTACTTTTTATATGTCTTTCATCAATCAGGTGAGTATTGGTTATGTATGTTATTTTAAAATTAAGAAGAGAACTCCCTTTATGCTTAATTTCTTCCATGTTCGAAGTATGTCTATCATATGCTTCGAATGAGTCATGAATATTCTATCAATATTTGAAACTTTCCAACTTATTGCTACCTACCCAGGTCAAACAGGCACGGTTGTAAATGACCGTATACAGAGAAATACGACGATTTACATGGTTCAGTATTACGATCGTATATCTCCGTGTCGTATACGGCAAAATACGGCGATATACGAAGAAAAACACGGCTATTTACAATCCTTGTATACGGAGTCCGTATATAGTCTCCGTATTCGTTCACTTGGGTTGATATTGCTTTTAACAGTGTTGTTGAAAAAATGGTGTGATTCCCCCAAGGGACACGAGGAAACTTAATTTCGAATCTCATCTTGAAATTTTGGACAAAGACACGTCTCAATTAGTATAGTTTGTTGTGGAAGTTCAGATCTATCGATTATGCGATTTTTAAAGTAAGAACATCGAAATCTGTATTTGACTTGTATGAAACACGATGCTTTTATCATAGTCATAGTTCAGGATAGGAATTATTAGATGATCTGAAACTTGCACAACAATCTATTCCAATTAGAATCCATATCTGTACACCATTTGAAGTAGAAATTTGACACTGTGGTTTTGTGATGTTGCTGAGAAAAACCACGCCATTTTTCTGAAAATTTCATTAAAATTTGACATCTTGCCAGCAATAAGCTAAGGATACGAAGTCCTTAAAGAATATTCATGGTTTATTAAAGCTTATATGATGTACATAGATTACGCGTGAGATCTGTTGTATACTTGAGGAAAATTTTCCCGTAAGAATATCTGAATAAAACTGCTGATTAGACATTTATTTTAAAGAGTCTTTAATGTTCGTTTGATTTTACTCTTAGGCTTTCTTTCGGCTTTGTCGGATTGTATATTCAAATAATAGATGGTTGCAATTATCATGGTTATACATAATTATATATCCTATTGAGCTGATTCTAGCTTCTCTTCTCATGTGTCCTATTTATCTCTGGCATGATATTATCTATCTACCCAATGAACACTTTTGTTATATACCACTCTCTAATGTTCGAGGTTTTCTTTGGATTTTTCTTAATATTTATGGCGTTCCTGTTATATCGTTGTCGCTGATCTATCTTCGTATCACAATATTCATTCGAAAGAATTCAAACAATCAAACATTAGTGATTAAACGACGGCAAGATCGAGATTTGTATGCTCTTCGACGTATTCTCATGATCGTCGGGATCTTGTTTGTTCTAGGACTACCGACAATGTCTCTTATAATAATGATGTTTATCACAGGGAAAGAACACCCTCTGAGTTTTCGGGTTATGAGCATTTCGATTGGAACGTCAATGGCAGGATTGAGTGTAGCATTGGTGTTTTCTGTTCTTCAGCTAAAAAATATTGTTTGGAAACCATTAAGATCACGTCAAGTATTGCCTGTCAATCACACTTTAACAATTTCAATTCCAATAAAAGCCAATATTACTTCTTTTCCATATCAGCATTCAAGATAATTATGATAGTATAATTTTAATTCTCTTTACTGAATTAGTAAGTTCAAATTATCAAATTAAAACTATTTTATCATCTAATGTCCGACAAAATCCAACCCTTCACTTCCACGTAGTATCGGATGTAAACGTCAACTCTGACGGCCAAGATGGGCTCTGGTAAGGCTCTCAGGGCTAGTCACCCGAGATGCCTTCTACAATGATTTCGAAAATAACAATAGAAGAACCCATTCCGGGCAACAGTCTCTCGCTTCGTCGCCAGCAAACGGAGATTTCGAAGAAATCTACGACTATGATAAGGCAGTTACCTGTCTTTGACATTGCAACGACGAAACCAACGAAAACCCAAAACCCAAAAACAAAAACAATCCACAAGGCCATCACAATATCAACCTACAATGTTCGCACACTCAAAAGACTTGGCAAATTACACCAACTCATACACGGATGCAACGACAACAACATCGACCTGGTAGCTGTACAAGAGCATCGTTGGCAAACACACGGGCAAACCGGCACCTACATCGAAACCTGGAACAATTCAAAATGGCGCTTCGAATACTCCTCAGCAACACCAACAGGTCAGGGAGGCGTCGGTCTACTCATGAATCCACGGTTCTCTACACTACACTCCTCAACCGAAAAAATATCCGATCGAATCTTAATCGTACATTTCAAAACCAATCCTGCAATAGCAATCATCGTTGCATATGCGCCCACAGAAGACAAAGGTGACGCTGATAAAGATGCGTTCTACGATGATCTACAAAAATGTACATTAGATGTTCCACCTCACAATGTTCTAATTCTCGCCGGTGATCTAAATGCAAGACTCGGATCCGACAGCCACTTAACCAATCCACGAGCAATCGGCAGACACACATATCACAACACAACAGACGACAATGGCAATAGATTGGTCAACTATTGCGAAGCATGCAACATGCGATCAACACAAACACGCTTCCCTCAACCAAAATCACGAACCTGGACCTGGCTACACCCTAATGGCAAATCAACAGCTCAACTAGACCATATCCTCATCAATGGGAAATGGTTAAACTCAATTCGAAATGCTCGCGCGTACAACACGGTCGAACTACATTCCGACCATCGAATAGTGAGTGTAAAAATGTCTATCAGCCTACGAGCACCAAAAAACAACAAATGCCAACGCATCATATACGACTGGACCAAACTCAAAAACAACTGCAGTCTCCAATCTCAATTCAACATCGAAGTCCAAAATCGTTACGACGTCCTCAACGCAAACAACCTCGACAACAACAACATACAAACAGAATATGACAATTTTATAGAAAGTATAAAACAAACAACAGAAAAACTAGTCGGACAAACAAAACGATCAATCAAAAAGAACTGGGTCTCGGACGAAACCATCAACCTTCTGAGAAAACGAAACAAAGCCAAAAACATATTCAAACAAAAACCAAACCCAAATAACAAAAACAACTGGCATCAACTCAACAAACATCTCAACGCATCTTACCAAAACGACAAAATCCAATTCCTTGAAGATAAACTTGAACAATTGAATCAAGCCGCAATCTCAAATCAATCAAGAACCACGTGGAACCTCATAGATCAAATTAGTGGGAAACGTAGGTACAACAACGCCACAAAGATCAAAAGCACAAACGGTTCTAAAATAAACTCAACCGCAGAACTGATGAACGAATGGAAACGATACTTTGAAGAATTACTCAACGTCAAGTCAAATACATCTCCAACTACACAAACAATTCCACCAGCCGACAAAGATCTTCCAATCAACACAGGCCCAATTTCGATCGACGAAGTACAACAAGCAATCAAACAGCTAAAAAACGGAAAATCTCCCGGACTCGATCACATCATAACACCAGAAGTACTCAAGTACGGTGGCGATTGGATCGTTCACAAGCTATGCAATATATGCAACGAAATATTCGAAAATCAAACAACACCAACACAATTCAACACCAACATCATCATCCCTATACCCAAAAAGGGAGATAAAACCCTCATGCCGAACTACAGAGGTATCAGTCTCATGTCTGTTGCAGCCAAAACATACAATCGAATACTTCTAAATAGAATACGGGAACCGCTTGATTCAGTTCTTCGAATAAATCAAGCTGGCTTCCGGAAAGGAAGAAGCTGCATAGATCAAATACATATAATACGTCGTATACTAGAAGGTGCAGTGGATAAACAACTACCAATCTACATCACCTTCATAGACTTCAAAAAAGCTTTTGACTCTATTGAAAGAAAAACAATGTTTGAAATTCTCAGGCATTATGGAATACCAATGAAAATGATCAACGCAATTCAATCCATATACGACAACTCACGAAGTGCAGTTCTGGTGGATGGTCAACTCACAGAAGAATTCGACGTTACTACCGGTGTTTTACAAGGTGATACATTGGCACCATTCCTCTTCATTATTGTAATCGATTACGTCATGAAAAATGCGGAAACACAACACACAAACGAACAAGGCGAACATGGATTTGTAACAAATCAACGACAATCAAAACGACAACCAGCAACAACAATTCACGATCTAGCCTTTGCTGATGATATCGCTCTGTTCGAAAGTAACTTCGACAGAGCACAAACACAATTGATCACAACGACGAAATGGGCCGACAAAGTAGGCTTACAAGTCAACATCAAAAAGACACAAGCACTAACAAACCAAAATACCAACAACAAATATATGCAAATAAACGGAGAAGACATTCAATGGGTAGACAATTTCAAATACCTTGGCTCAATGGTACTCTCAAGCAACACAGACATCAAAGTAAGGAAAGGGTTAGCATGGAAAGCTTTCTGGAAATTACGAAACATATGGAAATCAACAACAATACCTACGAAGCTGAAGATTGACATCTTCAAAACTTCTTGCATTTCGATTTTACTATATGGCTCCGAAAGCTGGATCATCACAAAAACCCTTGAGAAGTCCCTAAACAGCTTCGCTACTAGCTGTTATCGAATAATACTCAACATTAAACGACTGGACAAAATATCAAATAACACAATCTACGAAAAAGTGAAACAAGAACCCCTGGTGCAAACAATACAACGTCGACAACTGCGCTTTATTGGACATTGCCTACGCCGAAACTCAAATGAATTTACCAACATGTATGCTCTGTACACTCCGAAACCTGGCCATGGAAAACGTAAGCGTGGACGACCCCGCTTGAAATACGTTGATTACGTCGCAAGACTGATCAACAATGACAATCCACCAACGATCGAAGAAATCAGAAAGGCTGCTGCAGACAGGAAAAGCTGGTACGATATTGTTATCGCCTGTAAACCGCGCCTGTTTGCAGCCGACTGATGATGATGATCATCTAATGTGCAACAATTACCTTGAAAATGTATTTTATTCCTTAAAACACAAATGACAAAAACTTATATGTTTGTTTATTTATTTTGCTTGAAATTTTACGTTACTCAAAGACAGTAAGAATTTCTGAAAACTATGTAGTGTTTGAAATATCTGTTTTGACGTTCGTGTTTTTAGTTTATTTTTGTTAACGAAGTCTCTTCTACATTTAAAAAATTTTCATTTATCTTTAATTATACGCTTATTTATTGTAAACCGTTTGTAAAATATAAACATAGTGAAAACTAAATACAAGTAACACGACATAAGCGTCGCTAAATCTCTACTGAAAGGAGATGATCATGTTAAACATATGGTAAACGATCATACGATATGTGATGTGTTGATCGAATAATGCTGTTTTTGATGCTTTCGTATAGTGAAAACAATCGAAATATATCAATAATTACAGTGCTTACCAAAAGAGATTGCCGTTTGTGTTTTTTTTATTAATGCATTTCATTCGTTTAATGAACTTTTATACATGGTAAGAAATGGAGAATTTTAGTCTTTTCTGTGAGAAGTATAGCAAAGACTTTGCTAGCATTTTGGAAGTTTATATCGAGGTCTATCGTAATCTAACGATCCATCAGAAGTAAATTTTGTTTTGTCGAGTTGCCGAGTGTAAAGCATAAAAGTAAAAAATCGTTCAAAAAAAGCTTGCCTCTAAACAACGACGCAATGAGAAAGTTATCGTAGTCAGATCATTTTTCGAGTACTTCTCTGTAGAAAGACTCCTCTGGCATACTGTTTGAAAGATGGGTGGGTGGGTGTGGGTGTGGGTGTGGGTGGGTGTGGGTGTGGGTGTGGGTGGGTGTGGGTGTGGGTGTGGGTGGGTGTTGGTCTCCTATTTACTCACACCGACACACCCACACCCTAGTATAAAACAGAGATGGAATTAGTATTGATTGCCGATCTATCTTATTTATTTTCCTTCTTTTATGATTAAATCCCTCGCACCAGTAGAAGATTTCCTTTCATTTATTAATTTCTTGAAAATTTGGAACTTTATGCATCAACATATGCCTATTATTCAGATTTTTGTTCTGAAAAATCTTAAAACACTGAAGTCAAACTATTGAAACCCTAAAAATCTCTTGCAAAATCCGTGAAGTTATTTTTTTTTAAAACCATTTGATTAAAACTATGAAGGGTGTGGGTGTGGAATGTGAGGAAGGAGACGAAACATCCACACACACCCACACCCTTCAGACAATTTTATCAGTAATGTATGATAGTGCCCTCTGTTTTTACTTGCTACTTTTTAATACAAAAATCAAGAACACAGTTCGATTAAGAATAATTTTCTCGATACATTAATATCAAAGTTAAATCTAGACCCGTTTAAAAAATTAAGTACCAATCACTGAGAACTTGCTATTGTTTCGCTGATTTCGCTGTGCTTTTACCCGTCATAAACACACATACAGAAAAATCTGAGACCCACATCCACACTCACCCACCCACACCGCATCCACAAACACATTCACGTACGCTCTAAATACTGTCTTGCTTCGTCTTCATGTTCGTTATATAAATGCGTGTTTCTTATGAAAAGAATTGACTTATGAAATAAAGAAAGAAAATAAATATTAACCATATGTGAGTCAAATTTTCTCGTATCGAAAATATTTACACAATGCTTGTTATCTCGCTGGTATAGAGTGTTGAAATAGACTCTTCGGACGTTCTTATATTATCTGATTGCTGTTTTCTCGATGTAGATCTTCAGGAGAGTCTTTTTATTCGAAATTTGAAAAATTTGTTCTCCAATATTTTCTAGCTTGCTCTTCGTCCTCTTTTCATTGCATTTTTTTTCTGTCGTGTAAACTGATCGGATGCAAATGAAAACTGCATTAGCAGAAAACAATTCTTTTTTCTTTCTTGCTGAGGACAAATAGTATGACTGTGTCACGGAGAGCAAAAAATAGTGGGTATTTTTAACAAGACACTTTTATTTAAGCATTCTTCTTTTCATTTTTTTTTAATTGCCCGCAACACATCATGTAGTGCGTTGATAATAGCAGGGTGAGTTCGAAAGTGATTGCAATTTGAATAAAATGATATTACTTTAACCAAGGTGTATCTGATTTCTTCGTAACTTTAGACTTGTGACGAAATATATTATGGCATCTAGTTCCTTTAAGAGGAAGAATAAAGACGACGGGACTGATCGTCTTTACTCTAGTGAACCAAAAGTTCGACGCGCTGGTGCTAATCCCACACCATGTAAATACGATAGAGATTATCGAAGAAAAGGTTGTACATTTACGCATTCAGAGGCATCGAAAGGTGCAACAGCAGCAACAAAATCTGATTGCAAATACGATATGAATTGTACTCTACTCGATTGTCATTTCAATCACCCGAATGGAGGATCAATTGACCACAAAATGACCTTTTCCTCTGAAAGTACTGAAAAAAACACTGCATCAAGTCAAGGTACTTCGTCACCATCACATTTAGAATACCGTAACCACCAATATCAGTGCTCGTTGGCATCTTATAATTCGTCACCTAGTAGTAGCTTTGGTCATCCGACTGATGAAGATATCAATCAAGTTCCTATTAATAATGACACTAAGACAACGAATAGTACAACTGATGCAAAACAACAGCAACAATTGGATACTGAACTTATTGAAATAATTGATGAATTTTTATCAAAAGCAAAAGAAAATTTGCACGAATTCGATATTAATGATGAACAAGTATTTGAGACTCTGCAACAGAACGCATTAATAGAATCAAGATTACAAAGAAATGAATTTCAGTCTGTTATTAGCTGTCTAAGCATGAAATATAACGAAATTCTTTCATTGTTAAGAGACAATAGCGATAAAATGTTACAACTGCAACGTATAAAACAAAAACTAGAACGCGAACTAAAACGTTGGCAATCACATCTTCCTGTATATGCAAGACGCTCGGATATTATTGAAAAATTGAAAATAAATCAAGTTTTGATTTTAAAAGCTGATACTGGTTCAGGAAAGAGTACACAAATAGTTCAATATCTATGCGATGCCAATTTTGCTGACGAAAGTAAGAAAACATTGTCTTCCTGAATACTAATTTTAACATCTAATTACCACCTGACAATTTTAGAACAAATCATATGTACGCAACCACGTAAATTAGCAACTCTATCTTTAGCAGCGCGAGTAGCCGAAGAATATGGATGGAAGATCGGTGAAGAAGTAAGCAAATTAATGATTTTTAATATTTATTCTAATTTAATTTTGATGTCTATATGTTAGATTGGTTTTCAAGTAGCCGGTGATCAACGTACAACTTCCAATGGAACTAAAATAAAATTCGTTACTGATGTACTCTTTCTCAATGAATATCAAAACAGTCCAACGTTAGAACAGTACTCCGTCGTCATTGTGGATGAAGCACACGAACGGAAAATCGACACTGACATTGTGTTAGGATTAATGAAACGATGTTTGAGAAAAAGAAAAGATTTAAAGGTTAGTTTAATCACAATTGGATTTTAAGATTGGTTTTGTTCTATAAATTATTCTTATTTTAGCTTATTGTCATGTCCGCTACATTAGACACATGTCTTATTTATGACTATTTTTCAAGTAATTTTACATGTGAAACATTAGAAGTTGCTGGTAGGACCTACCCAATCGAAGATTATTATCTAGATGATGATGAAAATTATGTTCAAGCAGCAGTTACAAAAGCTATTGAAATACATCAAAGTTATGACATCGGTGATATATTAGTGTTTTTAGCTGGTCAAGATGAAATTGACTTAGCTTTAATTGATTTAAAAAAGAAATTGGAATATGATAGATCATACATAGGTTTACCATTGCATGGAAAATTGTCTGAAAAAGAATTTGCACGAATATTTGAAAAGATGCCTGATAAGCGTAAAATTATTTTCAGCACCAATGTAGCAGAGACTTCGGTTGCTGTTGATGGAATAAAACATGTTGTCGAAAGTGGAATGGTAAAAGAAAAAATGTGGGATGAAAAACGAAAAATTCCAGTAGTAAAGATTGGACAAATAACAAAAACTTCTGTTAAACAACGACGTAGAATTGCTGGAAGAACATCAGCTGGAAAGGTAAGAGAAATAAAATTTAAATGCTAGAAATTATTGAAAAGCTTTAAACTTGTTGTATATCTCGTAAAACACGATTTTTTCGAGAAGTCTCGAAATATAGAAGGTCGAGTTGTAGAGCCACTACCATTCACAGAATATGACAGCAAAGACATGACGTTATAGACTTTGATGGGTTTTTCGATAGTTTGACGTAAGTATCTAACTGTAAAGGATAATACGGTCAATGTGTGCAGAATTACTTTTAATTAGTCGAGTAAATCAGTTGTATGTCATTGTTTAGTTTTGAAAAGACGAGGCTGAAAATTGTTTTTCCCTTTTCAGTGCTATCATTTATACACAGTAGAAACTTACGAATCTATGGACGAATGTTCACGAACAGAAATTCTATTTGCTCAGCCAACAATGGCTATATTAAAATTAAAGAATTTAAATATTGATCGCATCGAATCATTTGAATGGCTTCAGTCACCACCGATTTCTAATTTACAAGAAGCTAATCAATTACTAATTTGGTTAAATGCAGTTGATTCAAAAGGTAAATTGACTCAGCTGGGCAGAAATATGGCACGGCTTGATATCGATCCAAAATTGACAGCCATGCTATTCAAGGGACAAGAACTTGATTGTCTATGGTATGCACTGGTTCTAGCAGGGATGCTAACTGTATCACGGAATATTTGGTGGATTAGTGAAGATCAGGAATCCAGAGGTATGATTTCGCGAGCACGTGCCGAATTCAGTCATGAAAGTGGTGATCATATTACATTAATTAGTATATATTTAAAATGGAGTGTTTATTGTGCTAAAAATACAAATAAAAGACAACAATATGAATGGTGCAAAAATAACTCTATTAATGGAAAATCATTACAAATGGCTCACGAATTTATTACCGAAAAAGCCAAACAAATGGACTATGAAATAGAAATTCTTGATAGTGAAGATTTAAATGACAATGTAATTAATCGTCTTTTAAAATGTATAGCAGCTGGTCATTTTATGAATTTAGCTGTGTCAAATGGGCCATTGAGACCTGGCTATCAAGTTATTTCTGCATGCTCCCAAACGACTAATGAATCAGTAATAGCACGTACATTTCATACATCGACTTTGTCGTTAAATGATCAAATCCCTAAGTACGTTTTATTTAATGAATTATTAAGTCGCCACGGAACTAATTATCTCACAGTATTATCTTCAATTGATCTCAATTGCTTAAAATCTGTTTCAGAAGATTGGTATAAAGCTGTAAACGGAACTAATTTACACACGATTTCTTATGAATGTTTTACATTCAAAAATGTAGGAGCAGCCTTATTGCGAGCGATCGACGGCAGACATGCTTGTCATTTGAATAAACTTGAAGACATCACTCAAGCCATTGTTGATATTAATTATAAAAAATCAAAATTAACAATATGTTCACGTCCAGCTAATTTAAATAAAGCAAAGATAATTGTTCAAGAAATTATTCAGAAGGAAAAACAAAAATTACTGTTAGAAACTGAAGAAATGAAAATTGTAGGAAGAACTCGAATTTTAATGGGTGCCGGGGGTGTTAGTCAAATGATTTTATTCGCAGGTGAGTATGTTAGAATCATCATAGCAAAGCTACCGTCAACAATAACAGAAGAAAGAATTCAAACTTTGTGTGAACCATTTGGAGAGAGTAAGTATTCATTTTAATCTACCTTTCAATTTCGACCAAAGTTATGATAGATTTTTTTTGTAAGCATTACTTTCTATATTGCATAGGAGACAGAGAAACATTCAATTGCTTAAATTTCTTCTTCACATTATTCTACCATTTATTTAGTCTTGGGTCCTCCCCCTATACCTCATAACAAATACTAGAGAAACGTTAGCCGATCATAGAAAAAGCAAGTATACATGGACTAATACTATATGAATAATATGTCACTGCAGTATTTGAACTGCTTCTATGTCATATTTCTGCAGCATTCGATAAAAATATTGTGAAGAAACCCACTCCAATGTAGACAGAATAAATTAATTTCTGTGATTAAGTAACAGCAGTAATATCGTAAGCATCCCACGTGTTGATCCGACAAACATTGTTCCAACAACTTTTTTCTTATGGAAGAATATGCTTTCTCTTAATTATGATAGTAAATAAAGACACTGCAAGTTATGCAACAAATAGTATTTTTTGCCTGAGACAACAAAATTTACTCAACAACACTCTAAAAACATAATAATCGACAACTATTCTAGCATAAGTAGTTTATGGTACGGGGAAAAGAAGGGATGGTTATTCAAATTTTTTCGCTAAAAAATAATTTGAAAATAATGCAGATAATAAATAAGATTTTCTATATTTGACGTAGCGGAACTTCAGAAATCTGTTTTCAAGTTGAAATGATCAAGAACTGAATTGTAGCATCTGAATTACGTACATTTTTTGCTCGTACTCAAATTATTTTAGTTCGTAAAATTGATTTTATTCGACAAGGCGAACACAATTCGTGTGTTGCAGTCACGTATGCAAAAGTGGAGCAAGCACGTTCTGCTTTCTGTGAATTGAATGGTTATATTGAACAAGGTCGTGAAATAGTCGTAACTGATTCATGTGTGAAAAATGAAGCAACTATAGATAGCCAAAATTGTCGTCTGAAAGCTATATGGTATCTGACACAGTCCACTGGTAATGGAAGGATTATTTTTGAAAAAGAAAAAAGTGCACGCGATGCTTATGAACTATTTAAAAGATTGCGTTATCAATGTCGTTATGAGCATTTGACTAATCTACCAAGACTAAAAGTTACTTATTATCTTCTTAAAAGTAATCAAAAAGCTTTCGTAAATTTTCAATCATTCGAAGATGCACTAAATGTTCGTTGCCGAATACATCCTCCAGAGACGTTTAAAATTGTACAAAATAGACAAAATCATGGAATATCGCTGCTATTAGAAGGCTTTTCAAAAGACGACGATGAAGAAGATATACGCAGTCGTTTTCAAGATTGCACAGGTTTCGTTGGCGTGCAGGTTTTACGTGGAAGAAAAGGGCAAATATTTGTAAGACCTGCTTCGGCAGAAGATGATATTAAAGCAATGTTCAATCCTTATAAATCATTTCAACGAGATACAATATCGATTAACCCAAAAATTTGGAATGGTAAAGTGGAAGCTTTTGTTGAGTTTTTAGAATCAACAGAATTAAAACAAGCAGTTGAAGAAATGAATGGAAAAAAAGGTATTATCGGTCGTGGTAAAGTAAGGTTATCGGAACCAGGTCAAAAAAGGAATGACGAAGTTAAGACGAAGAAAGAAGATGAATATATTCTTCATTTTCAACATCTTGATCTGTCATTTGATAAATATGATCTTATTAAAATTCTAAAAGAAAATCAATTGTATGATGATGTAAAAAATGTGATAGTTTATCGTCAAAAATTCAAGAATGAAAATTCGGCAACAGCGGTGACCAACAAAGTTGACTCTGACGTAGAAGTTGCATTAGTGAATCTTCGTTCTATGTTTCTTAGTACAGCAGGTTTATTTCGATCAATACCTGATTATCGGATATCATCATGCGCACCAGATGGAACTGTCACAGCATTGATCCTTTTCAATGATCCTATGGATATAACAACAGCCATACAAACCTATGATAACCAAGTAATTCAACTACTTAAAGATTCAAGTAAACTACGTCTTCTGCCTCCAATTGCACACCAAATATTTATTAATGCAGCTTTAAGAAAAGCTATTCCTAATAAGATTCAAGAAGCTATTCAATATGTTCGTGAGAAATGTAAGAGGATTCATGTCAAAGTTGCATCTCTGGGGAAGGAAGATAAGACAGCTGCAATGAAGATATGTATCGAAGGTGACGATATACAACAGATCACAATGGCTAAAATTGCATTTGATACATTGATGAAAGGAATGGAATATAGATACAAAGTCGATACAGAGAAAGTAAGTTTTACAAGGAAAAGTTTCTCGTTGTCCAACTATTTGCTTTAGAGAATTCAATAACTTCTAGTTAATTTGATTTTGTTGAGTCAGAGTAGTAGCAAGACATCGTTACCTAACACTTTGCAGATGCTATTGTCGAAAGTTGTTGTCCTTTTCTCCTTTTTAATCTGTTAGGATCGTCGAAAAACACGAGTAGACTATAAAAGATCATTGTTTTTTCGCTCGAAAATCGTTACGGAAACATTCAAAAAGATCTTCTAACGAATATATAACAGCAATAGTTACTTTTTCTAGACTCATTAATAATTCCAAAATGAAAACTTTTTCTGGCTATGAACAACTCGTTTTCAAGAAGCAGGTCTCTAAAGTTCTAGCTATTGTTCTCATACTCATACTCGAAATCAGCATAGTCGATCAGTTATAGCTCCCTAAGTTTGTTGAAAACAATGATTAATTCGTTAGAGACTATCACATCTTAGTTTTTCTTTTTGGGTCGCCTAGGTTTCTTAAAAATAACTAATTTTGCTAATCTCTTATAGACAAGACTTATTTTTGATCGTGGTAGTACGACAGCATTACAAAAAATTCAAGATGAAACTGGTACTTATATATGGTTTAGTTATTCAAATTCATTTGTACGAATTTACGGTGATAATCAAGCGCCCGATATAGCTGCAAAAAGTTTAGATGAATATATAGAGAATGTTTTAAACAATAGAAATTTTACAATCACATTAGACATTCCCAAAGGTAATTAACTGCCGAAATTATTAGGATGTTCCTTCTAGTATTTATAATGAGTCCATTTTTTTAATTATAATTACAGGTTATTTACGACAAGTACTAAAATTGGGTACAACTTATCAAGATACGATTGGAAAGGAGTTTCATGTTAAAATAATTATATCAGATGTTAAACGTCAAATACTAATTATTGGTAAACAACAGGACATCACAAAGGCTGAAGAAGCAATTAAGAAGAACTGGTCTGATACGCTTGCAGAACAGCAATTATTACCTAAAGAAAATGCAACTACGACTAGTAATGAATGTCCAATTTGTTGCGAGGTCGCCAATTATATTTTAGAAATGTGCGGACATGTCTCGTGTTTAAATTGCCTTAAACAAGAATTATCAAGAAAGTTTGATACAACACTCAGCAATGAAAGCCTTAAGATTAAATGTATAATGCAAGAATGCAATTCAGTACTTTCACTACGAGACATCAAAACAATAATTGATTCACAAAATATGTCTAGGGTAGCACGTGCATCATTTCAAGCTTTCCTCAAGACAGATAACGATATAGTTCAATGTATCGGTATTGATTGTCAACAAGTAAGATGATAATTTTCTTATGAATATGGCTACCGGTATTGTTTAGACGTGAAAGTGGCTAAAATAATCGGCAAAAAAGTGGAAAATCTTTTCGTTTTCTGCCCATGAAAATTAGTGATATGGATTAGACATGAAAAATAAAATAAAATCTACTGGAATTTAGTTCATTGTCGATAAAGGATCTATCAATAGAGTATCACGCTCTTGAATATTTTTCAAATCCTATTAGCACCTCAGTAGCATTATTCATCGGAAGAGCTGCTATCTATCTTGAGGACGAGAAATGCTTAAAATTTTGAATGAAATTTGACTTCGTTTTATTTTGTTTTATTTAGGTTTACCGTAAGTCGAGACAGCCACAATCATACGTCTGTGATACATGTCTCAAGACTTATTGTACTAGATGTGAAGTGGAGTTTCATATGGGCGTAACGTGTGAGCAATATCAAAAATATGTAAAAGAGGAAAAAGACAAAAGAGATAGAATGATAAATATAGGTAAGTGTGCATCCTCTACAATGAAACGTTTTCGACTACTTTTTATGTTGGATTCAAAGGAAATTTGGAACTTAAACCGTGCCCTTCATGTAAACAAGTAATTGATCGATACGAAGGATGCAATGCAGTCAAATGTAAATGTGGAATTTCTTTCTGCTGGCTTTGCTCAAAAACTGATCCTCGCGATAGTAAGTTAATTTCACATGCGTGCATGTACATGAGAAGAACACATATTAGTAGGAATCCAATTAATTGCAATTTCTTTCTTAATTTTAGTTCACCATCATTTTGGAGACAAAAATTCATCTTGTTATGAAAAATGTTTTTACCACCCCTAAGATGGAGAATGTGTGAAGATGATGAGCATTATGTTGACGATGCTAGAATTTGAAAATGAAAATGACACTTTTTTTCGAATTGTTCTTGTGTTTATTTCTTGTGTGATGATTTTGTTTCGCGGGCCTCATTTTCTGAATACAATAATCTTGATGGGGAACATATATTGCCCGCTATATTCCTTTAACATGAGTACAATTTAGAACCAGGTATTTTTTCCATAATTGGTTTAATGTCAAAAGATTGCTCTTGTATTTCTTAGAATGTACTTAGACTTTGCAGTAATTAGTCATTTTTATATTTCGAACTATAGTGTATCTCTCTAGCTGGGTCTCGCTCCTAAAACAAATAGACACGAACATGCTAATCAACACCGACCTACTTATGCATAACAAGTGTTTATATTAGTTTTTATGTTGCTATGTGTTCATTTTCCCTTTTGATCTTTTCACCACTTTGCGTCACTGTGGGCGTGGGGTGTGGGTGTGGGTTTGCGTGTCGATGAACACCTGATTTGCACCCACCTCACACTCACATGTACCCGCATCCACACCCAGACCCACACCCTTAGAGCGCGCGTATAAACTATAAAAATCCTTATGGTTTTGATCTATTCATTTATTTGATATGTTTTTAATAGCTTATTTTGACATGTGTCGCATCACATCATAAATTTATAGTGGTCGGAATCTGTGAATTTTACATGTTGGCTCCACAAGGGGTCGCACTCGTAAGTTTTTCATTGACTAATCGAAGATACATACGCCAAGCTCTCCTTTTTCTCTTCTCAATAACAGCTGGATTTAACTGGTGTACTGGTCTTTTTTTAAGACATTTTGCATGAATAACATCACGAATAACATTCATAACAGTTCCAACACTAACATTGCATCTTGCAGCCATTAATCGAGTTGTCGGAGGATTTTCTCTACTTATACATAATGTAATACGACGGATAATATCAGGTGTTGCTAAATGACGCCGACGATAAAATTTTGGTTTTTGATTATTTAATAAAGCTAATTCACGCTGCTTTCCAACCTTGTTAGCAATGCGACTAATCGTACTTCTTGATATATTAAAATTCATCTCCGCTAATTCTTCTTGTATAGCAGAATATGAATAATTTTTTGTCAAAAAATATTTGACCATCCCTTTCATACCTTCTGGTATCTTATTACGAGGCATGCGTTTATCTAAATTATAAATATCATGAAAGCAACTTCAGTATTAGGTAAGTGAAACGAAATGAGAACAATGAGAGCTGGTTCAGTTAATAATGAAAAAAATGCATCCAAATTGTTTCACAATAAATTGAACATACTGTACTATGGGTATATGTATGGATATATGGCCCTATTTTTTTGGGAAGGGGGAGGGAGGACTAGGGGGACTTGAAGAACTTACAATTTCTGTGCCTTCCATGGGCACCGAATTCCTAAGTTCTCCAAGCTCTTCTAGTCCCCGGTCCCCCCAAAAATAGAGGAATATACCCATACTTGCATAAGTCCATAAAGTTCCCCCCCCCCCCAGTCCCACGTCCCACCAAAAAAATTTCGTATATACCTTTACGTATAGCCTTAGTATGCACAAATCACTGAAATCTCCGTAGTACTGCCTCCCCTTGAAGAAAATGTAATTTTATGACAGAGGATTGCTATATATATATGTGATTGAGTTAGAAGTGCAAGATGACTTGGAAAAGATTTAAGTAATAAGATGGATATGTGGGGGTTTGGATATGCTTGTGCTGTGGTCATACAGTATGCTTTCTATGTCGGTTTTATGGGAGTTCCGAAGGTGGGCTTTGGTGCCACAGTGGAGTTGCGTTGTTTTTAAGAGATATGGATGGTCTTGGTCATTCTCTTGAATGAGGTGTGCTTTTTTAGTGTTCGTAGTTTCCCTTCGGCCGGATAAGTGCAGGCTGTTTTTAGCTGGAAACTCAGTTTGAAATCGAAAAACCCACAGACTTGTTTTATCTTACTTTTTAAATGTATCTCACTTGATACTTCCACATCGGAGATTTCTTCTGAGAAATTATCCTCTAACTGCTCAGTCTCCAGTCTACATCATGGTAAAGATTTCGATTTTTTTGGTTGCTTATAATTAGTGGTTGAAAAATATTCATTTGGATTACATTTATTATCCCAATTATAAAAATCTGCGTTGATCTCGACTTGACATTTCATTTTATTTGGTAGATCATCTGAATAACATTTATCATGCCATTGATGAATTAGACATCGAAGATATTTTGCCGATCGCTGATGAATAAGGTATGCAACAACTGATGATGAATTTTCAACTCGATCTTCTTTAAATATTATACGTGAAATATGTTCGTCCTTTATGCTTAATAGTTTCGCTAATTTTTCTTTGTTTGCTGTTGTTGGAAGATTACTTATTCTTAGACGATAAAAATTCTTTTCACAATCTATATAACAAACAAAAGAAATGCACCATAGATACTTTTTTTTTTCAATAAACTGACTTTCGTCGTCCTCTTTATCATTTAATGTTACTAGTCGTTTTTTACTATGTCCATAATGACATTGTTCATCGAGACAATTCTCTGGTTGATTACACATAATATGTTTAAATTGACATTTGTGGTAATATTTACATAGACCATTTTTAAAATTTCTACACAATTCAAACGTATGGATTGGTTCATGAATAACATCACATTTGATTGGAAGTCCGCGTAATTTTATTTTTGAATTTTTAATAGCTAAATCTCGTGTTAGTTTTTCGCTACCAATATTTTTAATCCAAGCCTCACTATCTATTTGATCATTTGATGTTAAATGTTCATTAGGTAGATATCCTGGTTTGATAACAATATCAGCAATGTGAATATTGAATATTTGCGACAATTCTTCACTTGTCACATCAAGAGGTATATTAGTTACATGAATGCAAAACTGAGTTTTAACAGTACCAGCCATATTACCTTAAATAAATAAAAGAAAAGATTTTCGTTGGACTAATCTGATATTTAAATGGGACCATTTTCGTTTTTAAAGTAGTTTGATCAGGAAAGTTAATTTTAGTGTTTTATTAAAGCTGATTGGTGGGACTATTTGTTTCAGATTTATGCTTCTCTGATTGTTATGTATAAAAAATTCTTGGCAACGCTCATTATAAACATGAGCAAAATAGAAAAAATATTTTGACTTGACTTGCGATAGATGACTTCACGCATTCATCCCTGAATCAGATAGTCTAAATTTAAGTTTGTCAAACCTTCGTCAACATTGCTTATTGTTTCTAACAAAATATGAGTCTTTCGAAAACCTACTCATTTGAGTGTGTTGAGTTTTTTCAACATCAATTTTGATTCCATTGATTTCATGTCGAGCATCATTTAGAATAATTTGATCAACGATATCGTAACTGAAAAGAGAAATCATTTGAATATGATTAAAAATATAAAATGTGAAATCAAGGAATACTACTGTTGAAATTTAAGATTTGCTTCAAAATCATTATTCCATTGAAAGTTAAGTATTTTACCAAATCTTCCAAAATATTCCTCAATATCAGATTGAGCAAGATCTTTTAAAGTTTTCTTATCTTTATGCTTTTCAGATATTCTAATTAGTAAAAATTGAGTCATTTGACCGGATAATGGAATATCTTTTGGATTATATCGTGACATACAAAAACGTTTATTACGAACTTCAATTGAACCAGTCTTCATTAATTCATTCAATTTGTGTTCATTTAAGTGATTTAAATAAACTTTTCTTTGTTGTATATTCTTGGTATCTGTTCAATAATTTTGATTTCGGTAAATTAAATAAATACGTAAAATTATTTAATAACTTACTGTAAGATTTACCAAAAAAAATTTCGAGTGAAATCGTGCCGATTATATGTCGAATAGCTTCTTCGATATCTATCTCTTCAATTGACGCATCAACATCATGAATTATAAGAGATTGACGAATTAATTCACGCTTTGCATTCATAGCCATTTTTTAACTGTTTATATATAAATGATGAAGAATATCTCAAATGAAAATTAAATACTTGAAAACTTTCAACTTTCTCTGTTGAATAGATTCTATGTGAATTTATCTTTTTCAGTCTTGAAAAGGAATGAAAATACAGAAAACTAATTAATAATGTATTCAAAGAATAAGAATATCAAAAGTTGAGTAAAAACATAAGAACTTTCCTATTTATCTATTAACAACTTACGAATAGATGTATCGTTGAAATTTTCATTTACTCTTTCATCTTCTGTCGTTTGCTTTTATTTCATAATTGTAGAACACATAATCATTGATGATATGTCGCTATCATCCTCTTATTGTGTTGTTTCATTTACGTTACATTGGTTGATGAAATTATAAATTCATCAATTGATGTGATTTCAATATGAAATATATATATTGGAGAGGAACTAACGTAAACATTTCTTGAGTCTGTATATGTACTCAATTCAATATCTGCAACTAATTGCCATTGTAAAAACTGTCACGATGGAAAAAAAAGAAACACATGTTTGATTTCATTTACTTTTTTGTTCGTATGAAAATATTGAATAAGAATTGGAGAAAGCTATTTTTAAACAAAATTCGATTGCCGGTGCGACATTGATTTCAGAATATTTTTCTTTCGTTTCAATTTCAAGTATACAGTTCGAATAAAGAGAAATCAAGTTTAGATTAAAATTGAAATCTCACGCAGATATTACTCATTGGATAAAATTAAAAATTTGATAAACAAAATTTTACAATTATTGTCAGACAAAACTTTGCAGAGTGATTATTGTTTTTTTTTATTTTAAAATTGTATGATCTTCTTATATAATATTTATGAACGAAACTGAAATGATAATGCAAAAAAACTGAAAAATTTTGAAAAGATTCGTGATTAGGATTGTACTTCTACAGGATGAAGTTTTTGTTGGAAAATAAAAGTATGTTGAATAAGACATGTTTATTTAAAATGTTTTAAAAAAAGAATTGGAAATTAAACTTAATTCAGATTTTTATTTTACGACATAGATTGATGACTTTAAAAAAATTCAAACATTGCCTTACTAGGTAAAAAATGAATTGATAAGTATCCAATTATTATGAGAGAATATTTAGCTTGAAATTGAATTTGATCGCAATGCTTTAATAGAATTGTGAACAGTTCAACTTCAATTAGTTTGATTAAACTTATTTTCACTTTTTAATCAAAATTTATATTTGGACAATGAGCTTCTCGGAGTTTATATACGTATTTTCAGTTGGGTTTTTGTATCTGAAAATTTCCAAGTATTTAAGAAAAATCCAAATCAGCAGTATTCTTATCTGATTTCTTGTTTTTCTCTTAATAAAGCATTTGTTTTTAAATATTTCTATTCGTCAAGCCAATCAAATAAGCTTGGGTATTGTTTTTCTTTGATTTTGGCCTTACAAATTAAAAAGCAGAAACCTTTGTGAAGAATAACAAATCAATGCAGAAACATATTAATCAGTAAATCTATTAAAAAATATTCAAATGAGAAATGTTCACAAAACATTTCTCACCTTCTGTCCTGTCACGGGGAATCATTTCATATAGAAAATTTTGTATCCTGCAGGAGGAGAAGAATATTACAAAAATAATAAGTACGACTCGTCCAGCTGTTAAAGAAAGATGCGCACGTGGGTGTGGGTTTCGGAATCTCAACTCTAATCACACCCACATCAAAATCCACCCACACTCTGACCCTCAACCAGGGCCATTTTTAGCTAGACAAGTTGTATACTTAATGCATGTTTCGTTGAAGTACATACAGATTTGCACAGTAAATTAACTAAAATAATTCATCATCATACTCATCATTCAGAGAAAGAAAATATTGAAGTCATTTCAACAATCAATATTGATTTCGCTACTGTGGAAATTAATTGATTAAAACAACTGATATTCAAAAACAAATGGAATGTATGCCTTATTATGTGCAAGTTTACATGACCATCCATACCCTCCTTATTCTGATTCACAGCTGTATAATCGTCTTACGTTTATCAATCATTCTAGGAAATTATTCAATAAAAAGATATAATCAAAACTATGCATACACACGCGTGATCAATCGAAAACAATATTTTCAGTTTATTTGAATATTGTCAACGTCAGCTGAATAGCCTATTTATTGAGTCACTTTGTTGTTGCTTGTGTAACATAGTAACATTGTACATTTTTTTCTTTCTACCAATGGTGTGTGTCTCTGTATGGATATGTCACAGTTGACATGGGAATTCAGTTGAGTTTGAAATGCATGTGAATAGTATGAGTCACACGATAATTAATGTTTGTTTACTATTGCATCCAACTTTTGTAATTTTAGTGATTCTAAATGATTGGTCGAGCTTCTGTGATTTATTTTGAATTCTTACAAAATATTTACATATAGAAAATTTTAATTTTTAACCATTCTTATTAAGTGACTATTAGAATTTTATGAATTTTATTCATCTCCTTATAATTAATTGATTGATGTTCGTTGCTATGGAACATCCAATCAAAAAACACATTCTATGTCTGTTTATTTTCAATTAAATAAATTATATATTTTTTTTCATACTAATCTCTCACAAAAAACCGAGCACTGCCAATTTTAAACTACAATCTTACATTGATAAACTTTCTCACAATAAGTCTATCGAATAGATAATCAACAATCCATTTGTAGTCCAATTATTAGTCAATCAATCGGAAAAAGAATCGGCTGCTATTCTAAGTAGCATAAATCATTCAAATTCAAGTTTTTTAACAATGAATTTGCTAACACTAAACATTTAATCAATCATTTGATCCCCATATATCACGAGCATCGAAAAACAAACTATTTTATAAAAACAAAATAGCTCAAATACTCTCAATTTCGTTTCAACCAATGATTCAATGTCCCCATGTCCCGAGCGTCGAAAAAAAATCTATTTTAGAGAAACAAATAGCTCAAATGCTCTCAATTTCGTTTCAACGAATTGTTCAATGTCCTCATGTCCAGAGTACCGATATAGACACTACACTATAAGAAAAATGATGAGTAAGATTTACTTTTACAAGAAAAGAATAAATAGAATGACTAATAGTTTTTCATGAACAAAGTACCAATACGAGAATATTTTTTATTGTCCAAGAAGTAATAGTAAATATAAATTTGATAAGAAACAAACACGTTTTCTTAAATTTTGTGTTAGAAAAATTTTTAAACAAACAAAGGGAGCTAAGTGATTCCAATCCCAACTAGATTCCAAACTCAACTGCAACAGATATAAGTGTATGAGTGTGATGAATATTTTACTAAGACGGACAACTAGATCCACACACCCGAATGTCACTCTAAATTACCTGAAATGCTAAACTCGTATGATCGCACCGCCGCTTTTCTTGCATCAGCCTGATTTTCGAAAAATGAAAAAAAAAGTTCGATGAAATGAAGCACAAGCGAAAAAAAAACATTGCTATGTAAAGTAATTAAATAAAACTCTTATTTCAAAGATTTTAAAGTTACCTGATGAGGTGACAACAAACGACTTGAATAGCAGAGAAAAGTTTGCCAACACTGAAAAAAAAAGGTTCCATACAGAACTTTTAGGGTTTCGTGGTACTTTACCATACTTGAAAAGGTTTCGTTCGCACAGACGAAACCTCAAAAGAGTTTAGTATCATGTAGAGTTTCGTAAAAAACCTGTTCAAGGTTTAGTATTCAAAAGGTTTCATGATAAACCTTTTAGGGCATCAAAAATCGAAAAGGTTTCGTAAAATACTCTTGAAACTTCATTTCAAAACATGAGCATTAAAGTAGATATACAGGCCCGAACTTCGTTTCTGATCGAGTGGAGTGGAAATCAATCACTAATTGATTCACTGCTAATCATACTCTGTATTGAGTAAAATATTTTCAATATGCAGTAGTCAAAACAAATCGAAATGGGCGAAGTACTTAAGATTATCAAAAAAGATTTCTGTATTGCAATTTCTAATCGCAATAAAAATTAATCGCATTCGTTCTCTGTTGATGAGCCCAAGTGCATTCGCTTAAGTGAAGGGGTTAAACAAAGATATGGGAATATTTTGGGAGTGGATTAGGACTCAGGTGGTAAGTTAGGGATATAGATATCCATAAGGGGATTAGTTATGGGGTCAGATTAAGGTTGATGGGATCCGTTAGGAGGTTAGATTTACATTAGGGGGGGGGGCACATTAACTGCTATCTAAGAACAATTCGTTTCCTAGAAAACCAAAAGCACTCTGAAATGCATTCGGAAACCTTTAGAGATTTGAGAGATGGTTTCCGGACGCTACCAACGCTCCTGAAAATATCTTACTGGTTGTCGAGGGTTCGTAAAGAATTAGGTTCTCTAAAACACCGATTTCAACACTCTCAAAGTATTTTGGAATCCCTTTTTCTTGATATTGGAAACCTAATCGTATTTTCAGAAACCGTCAGCGTAATTTGTAAACTTATATCGTCAAAAAATTAAGTCTAAGTCTTAAGAGGTATGCGGGAATGCCCCTTCGGCTTCTGAAATGTTGCTCAAGCAAATCAAAGAGTTTCCGAGTATACTCAATCTCGAAAGCGTACGATAACGAGCCGAAGACCGACCCTGAATTTTTATCTGATACAACAAAAGGTTTCTAAAGCATTTAATGCTTTCAGAATTTTTTGGAGAATGAAAAAGATCACAGTTCTCAAACCTCTCAAAAGAACATTTCAGTACTCCAATTTTTCTTTTACATCCTCACCATTGCCCAGCTTCAGATTTATTTATTGAACTGAAACTGCTCACAATATTAAGTATAACCGATTTGATCAAGAATCTTCTCTTCTATGAACCATTTTGCTTTCCCAATCTGAAACCATTTTAATTCGATTCAAATAACGTTCTGTCATCTTTACGTTCTTGAACTGTTCTCGATTTCAAATACAATTCGATATGATCCAAACGGTAGGTTAAAATTCAATCATAACAAGCTTATTTATTCATTGTCTTTTGTTTTAGGTTCTGATGAATATGATCAAAATGATGAGTTACAATTCAATAATAACAAATTTATTTATCCATTGTCTTTTGTTTTAGGTTGTTATCGATATCATCCAAATGGTAAATTAGAAAATAGATATAAATAATGGGTAGACTAAGGTTAAGGGTTAAGTTAGAGGGATAGATTAAGGTTAAGGGTTAAGGTAGGGGATAAATTAAGGTTAAGGGGTTCAGTTAGGGATTAAGGTAGGGGGATAGATAAAGGTTAAGGAGATAAGTTATGGGATAGATATGTATTAAACAGATAAGTAAATAAGATAGATATCGATTGTATGAATCTGCCAGAGACTACACATAAGGCGCTGCATAAAATAGAATACATGAACAGCGAAACGAATAGGTTTATCGGTCCCAATTGTGAGAGATTGGAACCGTGATGAAATTTCAACTACGAAACCATTTTGAGTGTGAATTGAAAACGGTTTTGTACGGAACCATATTTTTACGAAACTCAGAAAAGGTTTCGATTTCGTTGAAAATCTCAAAACCTTTTTTAAGTTCCGTATGGAACCTTTTTTTCAGTGTAGTTTCAATGAACTTGCTTAATGCAGAAGTCTATTTTAGAATATAAGTTAAATAAATTAAACCGCGTCATTTATTTCGAATTTGATTTTCTTTACTTTTTCCCTGATAGCTTGACTGTAGATAATTACCAAGCAATATAGAGTTAAACTTAACGGACGAAGACTGGAAAATGAGATAAAATTATCCGAAATTTATGAATCGTTCTTGCCTAATATAGTTGTTGATACATAAATATAGGCTCTAGATTATATCTGATGATGACACTTCTTTAAATCTTCTCATTATTTGTTTTCTTTTTAGAGTTTTGTGTATCGTTTATTAAAAAATCTGAAGCAGCTGAAATTATGAAAGAAAAACTTGAACAATACTTACCAAAATTTAAATTGGAACAAGTAGAAGATGATAATTCATTAAAATCGAGTATAACTATTCGTAATCACTCGAGCCGAATTCAACACCAGATCAAAGTTGTCGATCGCAAGTTATTAAATATATCTGTAGTAAGTAAATAATCGAAATCAGTCTATTCCGCATACAGCGTCGCAAAAAGGACCGCTGCCAGATTAAAACTATTTAAACTTCAAGCACTCGGCCTCATATTTTTACCATTGATAGAACATAGTGAACTCTAATCTCAGGGAGAAACCTGATCTTGATCGATTAATGTATACTGGAGTTGTCAGCTCAACAGTATCATCATTTTTTGGGGCGCGGGTGTGAGTGTGTATCTGGATGTTAGAAGATCAACATTCACACTCACCCACAGCTACACCCACACCCTTTTTTGCTAAAATTTCATTTTTTTCTATTCTTAGTAAAAGATTTTGTCTTCGAAATTGGAATGAACATTTTTCTCGTCTTAACCAATAGATAGGTATTTTCGAAAAGTACAACAATGTTATTACGTTCTATCGTAAAAAACTTAGTCTCATGAAATAAATCAACGGTATCTTATAATAAACTCGTCAGAAATCACTTCTAAGTGTTTTGTCGAGCCTAAATGATAGGTGATCAATAAAATTATGAGTGATTGACTCTCAGACATCATTCATAGCTGCTCTTGGGTAACTATGATGCCTATTCCAATATTTTACATGAATATATATTGATATTTTAGCGTTTGATATTTGTCTATTGATATATGTTGACACTAGTGTACATGCCTCCTGATAACATAATCGATTATCGATATCACTACTATAATTTCTTCTTCTTTAATCAGTCGTTTGAAGCTATCAATAGTTATGCAAACGAATTGCGATGGATATGTATGAAATAGAAAACATTAGAAAGGGAAAGAGTTCAATCAACGGCATTATCATTATCTATGCTAATATCATTATCATTATCAGTAGCAGTGTCATTGCTTTGAAGATTACTATCATCGCCCTCGTTGCCACTTGAGTCCACATCTCAAAAACTGCACGCATTCATCGGTCGCACTCAAAGATGAGCAGCTGAAAGAGGATGGATGTTTGGTTTAGCTTGTGCTCGACAGACACCTAAGTGCCATAGTATCGCCGCGACGTGAACACAACATTCGATATCTTGTCACCCTGGTGTGCTCGTACAATCCCAGTCAGTTATTGGCTGGTCTATGCCAATACGACATTGTATGGCAGCAGTATAGTTTTTTTTGTTAGAATGACGAGACATAAAACGAGCGCATACCAGATCATTGTGCTGATCGCAAAGTTCTATGATAAATTCAAGTTTCTCATCTGTTACAGATGATTGCTTGAGGTGTTCCCGAGAATAAGATTTCGCTGGCTTGATTTGATAACTTCCTAAAAAACATCGCGGTGCTTGTTAATGAAGTCCAAGACAATCTTTGGATAGCTCGGGAAAGAGAATCAGTTGCGGATCGCATTTCTTCCACTGCATTTTTTCTTGAGTTAGCTTAGCGAGACTCAACTGAACACGATTAGTTTTTTGACACTTATCTAATATGTGATGAGCCATGACAGCACCAGAATGTATATCTTTGACGTACCGTGAATCATGTGCATTGATGAGCGCACAAGTAATGACGACGTAGATGCTAATGAAATGCAGGGAAGAATTTTGGATTGTTTGATGAAAATATCTCCATTGCTTTAGTTGTCCGTTCACTAAATAAAAAGACACTTTTGATTTAATTTTTGGCATGAGCCTTACCATTTTCGATGATCCATCGAATTTTAGTAATGCAGCAGTTGCAATTAGCATCATCGAGTGAAACCTGTCTTCTTCCGTTCAGAAAAGGAGGCATTGCTACGTTAAAACCAAATTGTTTCATCGCTCGAATTGCATCTCGAAAATCCTGGTCTTTCTTGTTCGCTGTTATAGACAGTCTTTCAGTATTGAGGCATCGTTATTTCTGTGATCAGATAGGAAGAGACCAAGCACACATAGAATATAACCGTTCTGAAAAACAAATATTATAAGTTTATGTTGCACGAGCTTAAAAGAAAGTAATGGGGAACTATTTTTAAATTATCATTCCAACGACAGACTAATAACTCACTGTAGTCGTTAGGATTTTCGGTTTCATCCAATGACACTGCTTATGCATCGAATAAGTTCGTCTCTAAAACTTATTGTCACTCGGCTTTTGTATGAAAAGATACGTCGAGTCTGTCACCACACAAGCTCTTGAGTTTTTGTGGTATGAAGTATTGTATCAAACGCAGTTTGATGTTGTTTAATGGCGATTGCGCGATCAATATGATGAAGTCCAAAATGAGTGGGAACAAAATCTTTCATCAACGCAGTACGAACTGGGCTGATAATATAAGAGACGACGCGTTTACTTTTGAAATCCAATAGGATTGCCAAAACTCGATTGCTCAATGATAGGCGTATCTTTGCAAGAAATAAAGCCATGGCGACACGGATAGATCGAGTTTAAGAGTTTCTCGTCGATGATATTGCTCCAACGAGATTATTGAATTGTTCTCTAAAAGAACTATTAAATCAAACATATAGGTTGAACTTTTAGAAAATGAAGTTAGAAATCATTGAGAAGCACTCACAACCGTATTCGATTTTTTGAAATCTGACAACTCAGCTAGACAGTAAGACGAAACTATCAGAATTTAATCTAAGAAATGAAACAGGAAGATAACATATTTTGATTTTATTTTCCATTTTCCATTCAGAAACTAATTTTCAATGTCATTTTTTATCAACAAATCCATATCAACTCAAATTTTTTCTTCTAAAATCTGTGAATATCTAAAACTATTCCACACAATATGAACTAGATCAGCGATCGATTGCAATTTTTTTCATGAAAGCTAAAATTTTAATTTAAAACTCGAATGTGCTGTTTCAAGAATCTTCAAGTTTGAAACGTCAAACCATTATCTCAAAACCTGAACATTCAAAATCACTTTTCAGCACTTTCTGACTTCACGAACGGAATACCATTTGCTAGACCAGCAATCTCTTTGTAGGCTTCTTCGTCCAATGATGTCGGATTATCAAAATCAAAGCTTTTTGGGCAATGTAACAATAAACATATATCTGTGAGCAGCTCTTGAAATCCAGCTGAATCGAGCTTTCAATGATCGGCTTGAGAAACATAAATCTGACCGAAAGATTCAAAGGCATTCTTTTTTTCCAACTATATGATCCGAGCAACAGTGAGTTCCAGACGGAATAAAAGCACCACGTTTTAAAAATATCATTATTCGCGTAGTAGACGATAACACTATTGACGATGACATTTTCCTAGTACTGCCAAGAGCACAAGACCTGGTCACATACTATATTTAATAATGGTTAATGCGAAATGGGTGTGGGTGGGGTGTGGATGGGTGTGGGTGTGGGTGTGGGTGTGGGGTGTGCGTCCCTTTTCTTTTCAGCTACATACAAACCCACACCCACACCCACCCCCATACCTGACATTTCAATACTTTGTTTCACGTTTTTCTCAGAATGTAGGTTTGACAACGTATTTGCAAGAAAACCCGACCACAGTACTATATAAAGTCAAGTATTTTTTTTGAAAGAGCGTCAAAAACTGCAGGTCCTGTGAGGCTCGGTTTTTTTGAATGAAGGTTGGCTATTATTATATTGAAAAGCATTTGTATAATTAGAGCGGCATTTTTTGAGAGTTTTTGAGAGTTTTTCGAGTGAATTAACTTGTCAACCCTTTTCTCTGCTTGTTAGATAAGAGTTTTAAAAAAAAGGTGTATCACAGGACCTGCACCTTGAGAGGCTCTTTCAAATAAAAAAAATATCTATATATTGGATGAAGCACCACAGAGAAATCTTGCGGACAACATGAGCAATTTTTGATCCTTGTTTGGTTCATATCTCTGTCAAACGTCAGGGTATCGGGTGGAAAATTTTACCACAGCATCCTGATGTCAGTGCCAACAAACCTTGAAAATTTCATCTTTGTATCATGTACTTGAGCTGAGATCGGTTTTTAAGGGGGATCCTAAGTGATTATAAGATTCACAGCCGCATTCTGGAACCACGCTCACCGTCATGCCACATTCTACTCGTGTCCATACCCTCAAAGAAGCAAAACTACCACTATCAGTCAGTTCTTAAAGTTTTGTTCTCTAGGGCTGATAAAGGTATAACAAACAATAATTTTTTCATATTCTCTATTCTTGATAAGACAACTTGAAATAGTTTTCATTTATAACGACAAAAAAACATACATGGCGTCATCTAATACATCGAATACACATACATTAACCATAACAACTAGAGGTATGATACGAACTGGATAAATTAATGAAATGAATCATAGATAAATGAACTGAATATTTCGTTGAAAATCTAAGATTATTCAATTGAGCTTTGAGTTACATCGCTTAGTTTTAAATTAAAAATCGACCGTAGATAGATTAATCTCAGGACTTCCTCATTTCTATATTAATTGTAATAGAAGATATAATGACGTTTTCATCTAATTCCAAATATGAGAAATTAATAAGATAATCAAATTAATTGCAGAAATTTTTCTATTAGTTTACTGATAAAATTTATTAAGTCTATTAGGACTGTCACCAATCGTAAGAAGAGAGATTATTGGAGGATCTATAATGATTCTGTGATGATATTTTATAATTCTATAATTGGAATATATAGAGTCTTATCCTATTCAAAGTCTATGATGTATGGTAAATCATTATAGAGGAATGTATTCTCTTTTGTATTAAAGAACGGTTACATTCCATTTCATATTTTTTATCTCGCAAGGGATTGCGCTAACAGCTCATTTTTTCTTATTTTTACCTGACTCGAAAAGTTAATAGATATTCAGTCTGACCATCAAGATCGATT
>CAJNSZ010000822.1:0-49811 GCA_905329745.1 Rotaria sp. Silwood2 | reverse complement strand
TTTATGAATACACGATCACAAAATTTATTATCCATTTGTTCTGAATCTAAACAAGCTCTTCTGTGAGTGAATATAGATCCTATAACACTAAATTAATGTTCAGTACAAGTTTTGACCGCTAGAATCTCATGAATTTATTAAATCAGTTTCGAATAATAAGACCGTGCATCAATATTTGATCTTCAAAATTTAGGAACCACTCAAGTAAAAGTTAATAAGTATGCTGTGATTTAACGAGAAAAAATATTCCAGTTATATATCTGAAAACGCGTTAAAAATTGTTTTTTAACGAAATTCCACACATTCTAACGCGACAGAAACAGTTTAGCTTGAATTAACAAATGAGATTTGTTAAAAAGAGCGTTTAGCACATATTAATAGTGAAAAATGTTATGCTTTCTTTTCGTTAAATTTTTTAAAAATTTTTACATGGGCAACCTGATCATTTTGACCTGGTCTAGCCTGCAGGTCAACAACTTCAGCCTGGCCTGGCCTGTAGGCCAGGCTAAAAATTTCAGAATTCGACCTGGCCTGGGGGCCTGTCAGGCAGCAGGCCAGGCCGGCAGCTCTGGTCCAAACATGATTAAAGTGTGGGAATTGAAAATTTAAGCAGAAATTTGTTTTTGTTTTTGTTTTGCTTGGGGTGGATAGAGTCTATAAAGTTGCATAAGAAAACTGCAATCTTAGAGGTTTAAACATTGAGTTTCGCAGAAAAAAATTCAAAAGAATAAGTTTTCCAAAAACATGTAAAAATGATTGAAGATTTGATACTATGCGGAATATTCGCGTTTATTGTCGTTTTAAAATTCCAAAACTACTTTTTTGTGATTCTCTGTGTAAAAATGTGTAAAAAATTTCAACTGGTCGTTTTAATGGGCTGAAATTGCCTGTGTCCTCTCAAAATAGTAGTAGAATCATGAAAAGGCTTTCTGAACACTTATAAACCTGTCAAGTGCTATTGTATGAGGGATGAAAAAGTCATTCTCAGTGAATTACAGTCAACATATAAACGGAGAAAAGCAGCGCATTCGATAAAAAAAAATAAGAATTCGTTAGTTCGAAAATCAACTTTTTCGATATTAGGAGTAAAATAATAAAAAATGAGCACGTACTTGGAAATTTTGATTATCAAGATTTCCTTTTCAAATAAAATGCATGTGGTATTCGAGATCAGCATAATAAATCGGGTCGAATGACATACCGGGTGTCCCAAAATGTTTGCACACTTTTTATTTTGAACATATCTCAGCATGGATAAATGATAAAAAGTTTGATTTTTTTTCAAAAGATACGCCGTGAAAAGCTCTACAAAAAATGCCGGAACAAATCCCTAGTAACATGTTCTCATGATTTTCCTATAATCAAAATGAAACACCTACATATTAGTGCTACTTCCTACCGTATTTAAAATAATAAAAACGTTTGGAAGATCTTTTTTATTTTGCATATATCTCATCTTCAGAAAACGATAAAATCTTGATTTTTTTCAAAAGATGCGCTGTCAAAAGCTTTACAAAAGCTGTATGGATTGAAACAAATAGACAGAATGAGTTAAACATGGAGAGTTCACACAACAACCGTTTGAGTATACTCGATTTGCCGAACGAAATGTTATTCACCATTTTCAACAAACTAAGTATGGCGCATGTTCTCTATTCGTTTGTAGAGGCTAATGAACGATTTGATCGATTAGTACTTGATCCTTTCTATGTTCATAATCTTGATATTACCATCAAACCAATGTTCAATGGTAATTCTTCAATAGACAGTCAAATTCTTGATAGAATATGTGAAAAAATCTTACCTCGAATTTATCATCAAGTAGAGAAACTCATCGTTGAATCACATTCCATGAAATGTATTCTTCTTACTGGCAATTTTCCTCAACTTTACTCGTTATCACTTGTTAATTCTCAAGAAGAAATACTTTTACAGTATTTGACAGATATACTATTTTTAATATTATTTATTTTAATGGACAAAAACAGGAAATCATAAGTCATAAATTAATAATCGTCTTTGTTTTTTTAAATTGAAGGTGATTCAGTTTTTCTTAATCTTCTTACTCAGCAAATCACACATCTTAATATCGATATTCAGGATGAAGAATCAAGAAAATTCTCTGAAATTCTATCAAATATATTTATCTTGATTTTATCTTTATGTAAACGGTTAGTCAATTTGAATTTTTGTCAAGTAGTACCTGAACGATGCTTCTCGATGTGTGTTTATAATCTACTATCAAAAAGTTGTATATCTTCAAGTTTAACTAAATTGAAGATTAATGTCAAAACTTTTGATGATTGTCTTTATATTCTTGATGAACGTTTCGATTGTTTATCAATATTAATTATTTATGTGAGCAAAATTTCACTCACATCATCAAACATAGATAACACAGTAAGTATAATTTCCGATCATTGTGTTTTGAGGAAAAGCATTCAACTGAATACAGATATTCTTAATTTCTTTTTTGTTTATAGAAAAAACTTCCCAAATTGAAATGTTTCTCATTAACCTCGATTAGTTACACATTGGTTTATGATAATTGTATTATTTCATTACTTCGTCGAATGATAAATCTTGAGAAATTGATATTATATTTGTCATTGTTAAGATTTGACTCTACTTATATTGATGGTGTTCAATTATATGATCAAATTCTTGTTCATATGCCAGAATTAAACAAATTTATTTTCAGTATTAATACATGTGTTGACAACAAAAATACTATGATTGATCTTTTATCAAATGAAGACAGTCAATACAGTTTTATCGGAAAAGGATACTGACAAGTTGTTTCGTATGTTCATCCCAGATCAAAGGAGGTCAGACACAGGGCTCATGTTTATTCACTTCCATATCAATTCGAAAATTTTCTTCATCTCAACAACTCTTTTCCAGATGGTATATTTAATAAAGTTCGATATTTAATATGATGACTGATACTGAACCATTTGAACATCAATTATTTCAAATTGTTTCTCAAGGTTTTCCTTTTCTGAAATACTTAATGATATTCAATGAACAACCACAAAAAAAGAAACAACATTCTTCTACATTGATTATATTTCCTCATCTTATATATCTCTATCTGATTGAAGCACAATGGATTATGCTGAACAGTTTCTCGTTGAAAGAACCACTCATTTGCCTCGTTTATTAACTCTTCACATCAGATATGAATCACTCTTAATGGTAACAAACAATTTTACTAATAATGCAACACGTCTCAAGTACTCTAAATTGAAAAGTCTTAATATGCATGAGCTATTTGTTCGGTGGGACAATTTTCATCAATATTTTCCTTTATTATAAATATTGCTTTTGTTAAAAATTCTTTCAATAAAAGGGAATAGTCGTAAATGTTAAATAGACTTGGATGATGCTAATCAAATAAAAGAAAATCAAAACAAGAAAATATGTTCTTCATATTTGATGACGGATGAAAAAGTTCATAGCAAAATGTCGTTTCATTTATCGTGGGCTAAAACATGCATCGAAAATATCAAGAAGACTCAAAATTTACGTTGAAAACTCTGTATCTGTGTATTCAAATAAATTCTATCACGTCTTCTTTTTCATGAGATATCCAACTGATACATACCCGAAAGCGTTTATATTTTTACATGAAGATGTTTGCATAATTTTCAACAATGAATGAAATATTTAGAGGATAATGCATATAAGATCATTTTTTATTCTTGTTTTTTATATTAACTTAAGCTGTAAAATGATTGATGAATAGTTCTGAAACAGTTTCATAAGCATGAATAAAAACATTTGATGAAGTATAGTGTAAGAAAAATGTGAACTGAACCATACTTATTAAAGAAATCTCTATGTTTTCAAAAATACTTCGAGGTAAATAATCAAAATTATTAAGACAATCATTTTGTCTGATCATTTTTGAATAAAAATTACTATCAATGCAAAATTTTTGATAGACTTTTGTTGAATTTATTGAAAACCTTGTCCGATGGAAGATAAAAGTATTCTATATTAAATATTCATCTGTTAAGACAATATCAAGCTAACGAGGCAGCTATAAAAGCTGTAAGTCATATTTTGGGTTGATGTCCCGGGAAAAATTGAATCTTAAGGGTGTGGGTGTGGGTGTTACTCTTTTTTTCACACACCCACACCCTAACAACGTATTTGGATAGACTTCAAGAGTAGATTTGAATGTCTCAAAATGAACTCCACTTATATTAATGATAATACGATTTTGAAGTGAAATATTCATAGAAACTCTACATCGTCCAGCTTCTACCATCTACTGATGGGATAGATCTCGCATATCGACGATATCTTTAGCGAACCGATCGTTTGAGAGAAAATCGTAAATTGCATGCAAAATGGAAGAAAAAGAAGCAGTACGTATGTATTATCGCTGATTTATGAGCCTTGTAGTATCAAAAAATCGTATTTTATAGTAAGATGTAGTAAAAAAAATGAAATTTTTGAAACATTGAAGGAAATGAAAATGTATTGAATAGTCGGTTTTGTAAAGTGTGTTGTGCAGAGACCGAATCGAATCGAGTTTTACTGGTTCGGGTTCGGTTCGTTTTCGGTCTCTGGTATTGTGTTCCATCAAAATATATATCTTCTTCACTCGTATTCTTATTTTTCTATGATCTTTCATCCACGACACTCGATTCCATACACTTTATGATTTTGCATAGAAGGACACTGTACTTGAATTTCCTTCTAAGGCATGCAATTTGAAGGAAAACAAAGGTATCTAAAAGGTGAAGAACTTGATTAGCACACAACTGATAAAAAAATCATTTCGACTTAATGATCTTTTGGCTGTGAAAAAAAAAACTATCTTTTTCTTTAAAATCGATATTCACACTCACTTTGTAGAAAGACATCTTGAAAATTACAGTATAAATAACTCGCCAATGACTCATTTATTCTCATTCAAATTTTTATTGAAATTATATTTCTTAGAGTTTTGTGCCCAGTTCAAATTTCAGCATTGTATCTCTTTCTCGAATGAAGAAAATATGGTGCAATGTATAAAGACATTTTTTTCATGAAATTGACGTTTTTTATGCTACATTTACATTGAAGTAAGTCGAATCTCAATTGATATGTGATGAAGTGTTGGGAAACTTTTGTTGTATGATATAGACATAGAGTGTAATAAAATGTACTGCACGAAAATTGTTTGGGTCTACTTTCATTTTTCGTGCCAATTATACCGAAAAGTTGAGATTTACTCGTATACAAAAGCGGGAGTACAATAGAAGGAGGACACGAAACTCATTAAAGATTTAGATTACTTACGGACTGCATTGATGTAAAAATATATCATCCGTCTTGGATAAGTTTTGACTCCGTCTGAATTGATGTACATAAACCAAGAAACATGAAAGAGTCTTGTTACAAACGCATACCTCCTTAAATTGCTAAGAAACTCACGATCGATTGACGATGATATTCGATTAGTAGCATCGACGTGATCTTGACGATACGTAGATGATGATGTGTCCATGTTTCAGTAATCTATAGGAATTCATGAGCATGGAGTGAATAGTCTATCAACAAGCACTATTTCAGTTAGGTGGGAAAATCTCGGAAACTGAATCACCTTGTTCAACGCCTTATCGTATGAGAGACTACGTGTATAAATATGGGCATGTGCCTTTCTTTCCTTCTGGCACACAGTCACAGTTTGATATACTTAAACTTGAGAAATTCAATTCTAGTCGATTGAAAATTAAAAACCATTGTAAGCTAATTCGGTGCCAAATCTATTTCTATTCATTAAACATTTGAACTGTGTAATTCCACCGATAATGAGAAAATTGATCATTAAAATGTTCATTTCTAATATTAGACATAAAAATGTCCTACAATTTGATTATCATGACAAAAACTTGGAAAAAGATTAAGAACTATGCTTATTTTCTTTTGCCGTATACTTATTTCTATGATATAGGATTGAAAAAGGAAGTTCGCTTTCATTGTTAGCTATGACTTCGAACAATGAAATCTTATCTCCTTGTTTAGTGATAGTTTGTGATGGGAAATGAACAACGATATAAAGTGCTATTGTACTGAAATAGTCCATATATTCAAGAAGTCGAAGAGTAGTTAACAGACTGATGTTATATTTTTTTTTCTGATTGAATATTCATCCCTGCCAGTCACCTTTCATCAGGTTATCGAATTTGGCTTGACTTATTTTATAGGCTTTTCGTCATTTTCTATTGCTTCATAAAATATGAAACGGTTTTGTGGGAAAAAGTTTAAAAAGCAAAATGTCGAAGATCTGATTCCTATTGAACTAGAGATTCGTATTCGTCGTCGCTCACTTGTTGTGTGCATGCATGTTCTAATTTATTCCAGAGATGAAAACTTTAGAAAACCACACTATAACAGGTTCTGAATAAAATACAAAATATTGAAAGTTGAATTATAAGAACCTGCTGGTTATTTTATTCAATGACAAGTATGAGGTCGTGTTTGCCATTCGCTTGATTACTTCTAATGTTTGGTAGAAGAAAGAATGAAACAAGATAAAAAAAAACTTAGCAGTGAATCAATACAGGTAAATATGTTTGTCTCTCACTTATGGATAGTCAATTTGAAGTAACAATATTATTGATAAGAAAAACACCAGAAACAATTTCCACGAAAATACCTCCCTTCGCAAATTAGTGTCGGCTGGAATGGGGTGTGGATTTGGATTCGGTTATCGATATGGTTGAACAGGAGACTAGCGCACCCACATCCCATAGATCTCAAAAAGTGTGCCGTCGATGTAGCATCATCAACGACACATGTTGATTCTGTTTCGCTTCATCTCATTGTTGACTCTTGTTATTCTCCCGAATGAGAAAAAAATGTCCTTGTTGATAACCAACAAAGTACGCCATGGATCGATTGCTTATTGAAATGTTTGGGCAAATGAAACAGTTATTCAAGTGTATGTTGTGCAGGCACATCGTGTTTTTTGCAAAAAAAGGAGAAGAAAGTATATGCACACTAAGCAACTTTTGCGCAGTCTATGCGAATGACTTTTTTGGCGCATACAGAACGCGTTATCTTCGCCAAAAGTGGCAACCAGACTATCATTTTCATACCATTCTGAGTCAAATAAAAACTTAGCAAAGAATAAAGGTGACGCTGTCAAGTCCAAAATAAACTACAGTGACATGAATTCACTTCTCATCTTTACGGTATAAACTCAAATAAAAATTTGTTCAAACAGAAATTAAAACAAGAGATGAAGAATAAGATAATCGACAGAGCTGAGTTGATCACGTAGTAAAAAATCTGCGGCACAGATCCACTTAAACTCAACTTGCATCTACTTTTTTGAAATTCATCTGATCTTATTAGCGATCAAATCCTCAATTACACATAAAACGGTTGATATGATTTTCCCTCTCTAGCTTTTGTCGATATCATTGATCTTCAAATTCTTCTAAGTATGTCGATGAAGATACTTCTCATTTTGATTTTTTCTCTAAAAAGAGTTATTAAAACATATCGGTGACTGAGGAGATTTCAAGATGATCCGAGATGTGATCGCTCTTCTCATGTATCAGCGTGCACTCAAATGCTTGAGAATGTGAGAAGCTGAGCTAACATGGGCAACTGTTTCTTCAACAATGAAAATAATACAATTTTCTTAGAAAGGATTATCATCAACTTTATCGAAAATTCGCCGATTCAACAAAGCTCTTTTTCACTTCAATCAACGAACTTATAGAACTGATATAATGCTACTGGTTAGGAGAAGTCTAATACCCGCACCCACAGTTGTTACAGAGAAGATCCACAAGCACACACCACACCCTATCCGCTCGCATCCTTGGCATTACAAACGCACAGTAACTAGTAAAAGAATTGCATTTTTCTGATGTTTCGCTAAAACTATACAAGCAAACAAGCATTGAGATATCAGGTAGTTGAGCACGTTCATATGTATAAAATTATGTTTAAGGATTAGTATAGATAAAAATTGATGTCTTTTTATTGTAATAAATAGTTTAAAGTAACGTCACAAATGGTGTCTCAAAAGCTGACAATGCCTGCACCACTAAAACAAAATCGAAAGTTTCTAAGTGAAATGAAGATGTTTTAACGCTTTGATTTATCCTCACTACCATTTAAAATTTCAATTTAAATATTATTATTCACAGAAATTAGTATTTAGGATACCATCCAATCTTATTTTGTTCTATCAATAGAACGTTTTGTTTACCATACTTGTACTTTATTTGCAGGTTTTTCATTCAGTTTTTATTACATATGCAGGGCGATTCAAGATAGTAAATAATAGTTACTATTTTGTTCATTGCACTATAAAAATGATTATTGACAGCGCATAATAACATTAATTATACTAAATCGAAAAAGATTCGCAACATGCTTCACATATGTGTTGTTATTCAATTCTACAGTTTTTAAGTATCATTCGAACAAAATTATCAATGTAAAAAGATTTATTCAAACATTAACTAATGTAAGTACAGCAGGGTAAACATCTTTTTTTTAAGTCAAACTTTATTTTTCATTTGCGATCTTATTTATGAAATTCTTTTCGATTTGCATCAGTAAACATTGGACATAATAATCAATGGATCTGTTAGGATAATCAACCATTGCTTGGCATAGTTATAAAAATTGGAAGATGATTTAGAAACAAATCTGATCTACATTTACTTTTTATATAAGAGATAAATTAGTGACAAGATGTGTATTGAACAAATGAAAAGAAACATATTATACCAAATATTGATCTATCTTTTTAAAATAAAGTTTTTCAGAGCATTGCTTGATGAATAAGAGTCCGTACTGATTTATTTTCACCAGATGCTATTAGAAATACCAAACAAAAACACAAACTGGTGAAAAATCCAAAAAACCGATAGATACTTAATCAATCCTAAAATTGAATAGAAACAAATAAAGAAAAATGTTCGTCTCATTTTCATATCAAATATTCTTATTTAAAATCCTAAGTCTGTTGTAAAGACAATGTTAAAAGAATTTTCACAAGTCTTGGAACAGCTAACACTATTGTTTTTCTGTACACATGAATCAAGATAGCTCAATTTAAATACGTATATTTAGTAATATTGAAAATTGAACTTTTGATTGAGATTAGTTTTGAATGTTTAGATCCGAAATAGCCTTTCTTGTTGATTAATACTTACTAAAATGAATGCTTTTTCATCGATGTTGGCAAATAAGCGATACCCTGATTCAATAGCACGGGTGTGGGTGTCCACCTTGTCTTCATACCCACACCCTTGCCGATTTGTGTTTAGCTAAGAACGATTTTAATTAAACATAAGCGAGTTATTAAAGACGTGGTGTGTCATAATTTATTTCCAATGCAATTTGGGCAGATTGAAGTGTATTCATCAAGAGAAGATGCTCATCAGCGTCCATATTTCGAAACCGTCTTTTTTAGAATATCAGTTTTTGTGTTTTTGATTTTCTTATATAAATACTTTTGCAACTCAATTAGTTGTCTCCATTTAATGTTTGATTGAATTTTATAATGATAACTAGATGGTGTCTTCACATTGAAAAAAAGCTCGTGACATTCATAGTAACAATTATGTCTGACGAATTCTATCAATTGAAATTAATTAAAAAGAAAAATAGCCCTACTATATAGTTTAGCGCACTCTACAAATCACAGGACATTAAATTGAAATAATGAAACTCAATATTTAGCGAACTCTATAAATTGCAGCAAGTTTAAAAATATAAATGAAATTAAAGGTTATATTAAAACTATTATCAATAATTTTCTTAAAAATTTGAAAACGAAAATTTGAGACTTAAAATTTTTTTCAATTTGAATAAATTAAATTTAAAAAACTACTGAAATTGAATTTGACAGATTTTGAACTTCGATTTTATGTTCACAAGTGAGAAGACATGACAGTTGAACATATATTGTGTTCTTTAGTCATTCATTTTTATGCTCATGGAGCTCAAACATCATCTTTCAGGCCTAGATCACAAAAATCTCGTCATTACTATCGTCGAAATTTTAAGTAATCAATTAAGTTGACAAAATGAGTTAGTTCGTGGGTCGATTTTAACTTTTCATTATTGATTGTTCTTGATAAGATCTCTTTAAATTCCCGATAGATCACCGTTAAATATTGAGATAATAGAGTAAAATTTGATTGTTTCGATATATGTCTATTTATAATACTTAGAACATATAATGATATTTGTAAATCGAATTTTAATCGATACCAAATAGATATGCGATATCATATTTTGTTAATATTTCTAACAAAGTAAATCTTACGATTCTATCGGCATATTCCATGACACAGCTACTCAATATTTAATTAGCTCTGATTGAGACTTTAGAGAATTATAATTTTTTTTTAGTAATTTATGATCAAATAAATTTAATTCTTATATTCTTTAAAATTGCTTCTCTTATTCAAAAAACAAACTGCGATTTATATATTGCACATTTTATTAAGAAATATAAAAAGTCTTTCGACATTTTACACATTCGTTTTAAGCACATTTGTTTCCATTTTTTAAATTAAAACAACGACAACCAACATTAGGAATACATCGTTCACCAGCTAAACAACATTGAGTTTTATGTGGAGCATAATCACATTCCTTTTGACTCGGTGGACAATCTTTAATTTGAGATGAAACCTTTTCATTTGATGCTAAAATTGGATCAATAACAGATTTCCAATCATCAAGTGACCATGCTGAATTTGCACTTGTAACTACACCATTAATAAAAAATGTCGGAGTACCAACAACACCTAAATAGTATGATAAGAAAATTAAAATTATTTTAATTATTTATTAAACTTCAATTACCTCTTGAACAAGCATATTTCCATGAAATACGTGTCTCATCATTAATATCATCACTGGCCATACCTGTTAAAAATTTATCTTTTGATACTAAACCAATTTTGTCAATATATGTAGCAAGTGAATCAATAACTTGTGGCATAGTCATTGATTTTGTTGCATCATTATACCACATTTGTTGATTTTCAAACACTTTAGTTACATATTGAAAAATAGTATCAAGATTTCGAGTTGTAACGTTAGCAATAACATGTAAACCTTGAGAAGCTACAAATGAATTTGTATGATATGGAAGTGGAAATGTATGAATTCGAACATGAATTCGTGTGCCATATGCTTGAATTAATTGTAAAACAGTTGGCCAAGAAGCTTTGCAACCTGGACAAAGTGGATCAAAAAACATTTCTACAACAACATGAGCATCAGCTGGTCCACCAACACCGTATCCATCCGGACGTGATGGAATTGGTACTTGAGCTGATATAAAACCAGTATAAACTACAGCAAGTATTACAGAAATACTTATCAGTTGCATTAGTTTTCTTTTGTTGATATATCTAACAGAACAAACTAGAAGATTTTTTGTTGTTTGATTTATATATATATACAAAAGATAAGGCAAGAATAGAATAACATATATCATACATCATTATGACTAGCAAGAGATTGTTTTTCTTATCATATCAACAATATTTTGTTTAGAAAATATCTTACTAAGATTGTATCATGATGGTTGCACTTTATAATTTGAATTTTGTTGTATGAAAAAAAGAATGTGGTTCTTTTATTCGCATGATCAATTTCGAAAGTCAAAAAGGCTACAAATTCTTATCAGATATAATTTGCCTTATTAATAATACCTAAACATAATATTCAACATGTTACTGTAAAATAATTGATTCGAGAAGATCATATCTATAGCTAGAAAATCAACTAATGTCACTGTATAGCAATTGTATATTATATTTATTAATTATTTTCTTTTGTGAAAACTTGTCTTTGTTTTCATTGGATTGTTTTTTACAATGAATGAAAAGACATTTGATGTTCTGAGATGAAGCAATTTTATATTTATTTAAAGGTCGAATTTTGATCTTTTAGAGATGTAAATCGAAGTATGTGAATAAGAAAAGGGTTTTTTTTCTCAACACAAAAGCAAAGGATATCATAGGCTTGACGTCGTATATTGATAAAAGCATTTTCTTCCATTACTTTATTGACACTGCACAGTAAGGTGTTTACGAATTGTTTTTTCATGTATCCCTAAAAAATTCAAAGTAGTCTACTACTCAGATTTTATAATTTATTAATTTAGTTTGCATTTAAACAGAAATAACTTTTTCCATTATTTTTTTTTCATTAAATTGACATATGATAATTTTAAAATGAAAAAGAGTCATCAGTTTTCTATATTATCATTATTAAGATGAATGTCAAAATACATATTTTTATCTAACGACGATACTTTAAATTAATATGTTGAAAGAATTTTACACTGATACATATGGCAGATAACATATGTAAAGTTATCGTGAGTGCTTTTTTATTACTCAATCAATTTGGTAACCAAAATCTACAAATAAGTGCATGCACACCTACATTCTGCTTATCTATATTTACTCATTTTTTTTGTATGACACACAAGATATTAGACTTTTACGTCACAGAAAAAAAAATGATCAAGTTTCTACCTTGCTATTTAAATGAAAACATATCGGATCATAAAATTTCATTTATCTGAAGATCTGTTTTTGCTAAAATGCACATCAAAATAATGATATTACTCCTATTATTGGAGACTATTGATATTATTTATACAACTGAATCAAAACCAAATAAATTAATTCAAAATATTTGTGATACATTGTATAACGACAATAGTCTTTCAATTGATGAAAATCAACAATGGGAACTTATCTGTCAAGAATTATTCCATTCAAAAGATGAAGATAAATATATTAAAGAAGAACAACATTCTAATAAGGATGGTAAGTATCCAAAATAAATTTAGAAAAAAAAAGTCTGAATTTCTACATTTGTTTAAATCTATTTACTTCAATAAAATCTCTATAAGTTTTATTCGCTTCAATCTAGAAAATACTTCTCAAAATAAACAGATGAACAAAGCTATAAGAATTACAGGTGGCATTCGTAGTGGAATTCGTAGTGGTAGTAGTGGAATCCGTACCGGAATTCGTACGTCACCTTCTATCACAAGATATTCCAATACTCGTACGGGTGCAACAATTTTTCGTCCAAACGGATGGATATGGAGTCGATCTCGATTAATGTTTCTTCCATTAGCTACACGATATCTTTATCGATCTCGTTCATCATCTAATCGATACACAACACCAGCTACTAGTTCACAAACTTATTATTATTGTACAGCAAATAATGATGCTTCAGTTGAAATCCAATGTAGTTCTGTGAGTGGTGATTCACAATGTTGTGAAGATCAAGAAGGTAAACAACCATTTTGTTGTGGTGGTGATATTCCAGAGGATTATGTTGAAGATATGAATCGAGCAACAAAAAGAATAGCACAAGTATTTTATACTCTTACAGCATTGGCTTTATGTATGCATTTATTAGTGCGACGTTTTTATCGATGATAAATTCGTTTTCAAAAAATATGATTAATAATTTTTTATTCCATGATTTTGAAATCAAAAAAGAAACAACGATATATAATGTACTTGTGCCAAGCGCAATGTCAATTTCATCTTCGACAATTTGAGTACCTTATTTTATTTTTTTTGAGAATATTTTACATAAAGCAACCGATTTTTTATGAAAAGTAGTATCAAAATTTTATATTAAACCTAATAAATAACCATACCATTTTTTGCTTATAATTTCTAGATATTCTTTTTGAATTTATTATTTGAAATGAAAAGATTTTATTATTCAGTTGAAAGTAGCGGTTGAATTTTTCGTTCTCTGAAATGATGAGTTTGACTTTTGATTGCTACAATAATTCCCATTAGTTCTCATAATATCAGCATGTCTAATTTGAAATGTTAAAAGACAACATACAGTGCTGTAAAAATCTTGTGGAATTAAGTCATTTGTTTAACATAAAAATAAATAAAACTTGATTTATTTCAAAATCAATAAAACTAGACGCTTTCTTACAGCATCATTGGCGGATGCAAAAAAATTGAAAATTGATTTTAAGTCAAGTGTGTGAATCATCGAAAGTCAATATCGTATAACGGGTGAAAAGACATCCAATAAACTTAATCGGATCTATGTTGAAAAAAACGAAAATATTCTTGTTAACATAATTATCAATATTTGCCTATCAACAAAAGTAAAACGACGACATTGACTTAAGTTTTGTTTTTGTTGTCCTCGAAGACAAATAAACATATTTGTGGTCATCATCAAAAGAATAATTGTTGGCACTAAAGTATTCCGTACCTGATGAATAATAAAAATAAATAAATGAATTTCTGTTTTCTGTGTATTATATACGAAGAAATACTTGTCGAAAGAAAAATGAATAAGTTGTATTTGATATCGAAACACAAATGTCTGCTCGTGGTACTCTTCCTAACGATGGTAACAATACACGAGACTTGAATGTAATGGTACAAATAAGAATAATCCATGCTTATAGTAGTATACGTTTTCTTGTAGACAGTTTTTTTGAGCTTGAAATGAAAAACGAATACGAAGCCATCAATCAATAAAAATAGGTAAAAGAATCCAAGCCGATAAACACATTGTCATTTACGGAATAAATGAATGAGAACGACCAAGTGCCTTACATAAAATAGGATTTGTTTGAAGATTGACATATGAGAGACTGATACCAATATAAATAAAGTCATAAATACATGTTAATAAATAGATAATATAAGATATGGCGATACAAATAAAGATAGAACTCGTTGCTATGTCACGAATTGTATATCAAGGAAAGATGATGATACTATTGAAGTGAATAGAATATCCAAAAAACCAAACAGAAAAATATAATCATTCAAAGCTAGATTTTGTTTTCAGATCTACCATTGGAAGTTGAATAAACTTAAGCGTCTTAACCAATGCCACGGTTATGCAAATGACACCGTTGAGCTTTTACAGAAAACTGTGGTGAGGTTTTAAAAGTCACAATTAACCGTAATTTTCTGAATTTTTTTTTCGCTTAGAGTTACACGACATTTTTATCGATCTTATTGGTTACTTGATCGATCCACAACATGAGCTACTAATTTCCAGACTCATTATTATTCCATACCAAACAATGATGCCTCAGCTGAAGTTCAATTTAGTGTCGTTGATGGTGGTTCACAATGTTGTGATGGTAACATTCTAAAAGACATTATCGAAGATGTGAATCGAAGAATAGTGCAGAGATTTTATAGTCTTGCATGACTGCATGTATGCACCTATGCATTTTCAAAATGTTTTTAGGAACGTATCTTTTCCAGTGTCTTGTTTGTTTCGAGTAATTTTAGGAAAGACAAATGTATTACACAAATATCTAAAGTTGAATAAAGAAAAATCATCTTTTAAAATATCTTTTATAAATCAACAAAGTAAAATTTGCATTTTTTTTCTATTTTAAATTATATATAGAACAATAGTTGTTAAATGAAAATTCTAAACTACAAGCAACACAAAACATACGTTGCTGGTATTAGAAAATAAATAATCATTTATCAATTTCGTCTGATATAAGAATCATGTTTCTGTTTCGAAACAATAATATAGAAACATGTATTTGAAACAGAACACGATTAAGTCTTATATTTGTTATTTACCACAATAGATTGCAAATTTTTTGTACTTCAGATTTGAATCCATTAATACATCTTATGAAAAGAAACAGAATGAATCACAAGATGTAGCTTAAAAAACTCTACACTTCTACAATAAGGATCATTCTTGATAGATAATCTATTCGCTGTTTTATCTCATCGTTGGAAGAGAATTCTATTTATCTATGAAAAATATATCTCATTAGAACGTGTTTATACTGCCAGTTGGCAAGAAGAAGACAAACAAAACTATATAAACCAAAAGTCTAAGTATTCAAACAGAATTATGGTATGGTTAGATGCGGATAAAAATGGTCTTATGTCTTTCATTGTATTTAATTCGATTAAGATATAGTCACATGAAAGCTAGATTGAAAGTGTTATTCTAATAGCACAATCTGAAAACAAACGGCTCTTGGACGACGATGTTACCTATCAACAAAACAACACCAAGTTACATAAATATCAGGTATTATTGTCATCATGTATAGAAAATTTCATGCATTTTATAGATAATTATAGTTGACCATCAAATAGACTTAATCGCCATGTTCTGGATTATTATATGTGAGATTCTATTACCATTAGTATGCAATGGGATAAAGTTGAAAACTAGGATTGATTAATGAATGAAATAAGAAATTCATTGTGCACGAATAAATGATACACGTATGGTTCACAGCATTGGAAATTGGTCGCACAAAGTAGTGCTTATTTTGAAAGCAATATGTACACAATTAAAATAACTTTTACTTTGTAGATCGTATAGATTTTCAAGCTATATCTTGTGTTACATTTTTTTTTCATAACAAGACGTATTTATAGTTTAAAATATGAAATAAAAAGTGCTGCCATCTGTTACAGAGCATCCGTTATATTAGATTATTGTTGAACTCATATATATTTTCAAACAAATAGCAAGTGTAGGTTTTAAGTCGAGGTTTACTAACTCATCTTCCCCTTCCTTACATACTTCAGTAACTGTAGTCACAAATCAGAGATCATTGAATACAAACCGTTTCCAAGCAACCCACAAAAACATGCCCCAGGCAACTTTCCCATAATTCCTTAGAAACGGAAATGCCACTGAATGGGATTAAAAAAGGTTTATCCTATTGTAGAATATTCCGATGCATTCTTTGAAATCGAAATGACTGGAATACATTTTTAAATGTTCTAAATAGTACAGCTACGGAAGCTGTGGGTCTTGTTTTAATTCACATTGACGCCGAGTTAAAGTAATAATCGTAATAAAAATCATATAAGTAAAATGAGAGATATGAAATAAAAAAGGGGAACGAAATAACAAGGGTACAGCAACAACGAAAATAAAAAATCGACTACCATGAAAAAATATATACAAAAAGAAATTCGGTTCCAAATACAAAAGTAAGGCAGATTGTTTCTCTGACGATTGCTGTTTCTTGGAAAGGAACTATTTTCTCTACGAGATCTTTTATTTGAAATATTTTGTATTAGTAAAATAAAGCTAGAGAAAACATATGAATGTCATGTCTCAACTTCAAACATGTTGTGTTGACAATCTTTTTATCATTGTGTCTGCAACTGTTGACTTATCATGAAAGAAACTTTGTTTTATGACGGAAAATGTTTGTGATTGTGACTCATAAATGTACGTCAGACTACAGTTTATGAATATTATTCAGAATATCTCCCTCATGACCGCGATTACATTTGAAAGGGAAAATTGAATCATCCTTTTACAAGGAATTCAAGTTTCATGTTAGCATGAAACACCTGAATGGCGCATGGTTATGACGTGGCGTTTGAGTTGTGCAATTACATTTTCTTTCTGTCGTATAAGATGTGACTGTAAACTATTTACCATACATTTATTTTCTTTCTGTTATTATTTCATAATAATATGGCTGCATCCAACAATTCTCAAACTTCAAATACCGTAGACGAATGTTCAATTTGTTTGCTTCCATTGACACAACAAGGTCTCGATATATTTACTACGGCATGTAAACATCAATTTCATTTTCAATGTTTGGCTAAAAATGTTCAAGCAAAAAACAATGAATGCCCTTTATGTCGAACTCGTCTCGATTCATTGGTGGATCTACTCAATACATCATCAAATGTGAATACATCCGTACCTATTCAACAAGTTCTAGCACAACCGGCACTACCTATACAAGCTTCACCACCACAAGCAAATAATACAGGTGTTTGGAGTACATTAACGAAATCACTAAGCAATGCATTTAGTTGGATTACTAGTGGTTCCAACAGACATTCTGTATTTAACGTAAGGATTTAACATGAAAACAAGACGTATATTCATTATACTTTCATTTAGGTTTTTACCAATACTGCTTCATCAGAAGATCTTATTGATGAAGAAGCTGTTCGCATTCTTTCAGCTCGTATTAGTGCTGCTCGACAACAATCTATCGAAGGACATACTGAATTTCCTTTGATTACCGCAATGACTACACTAGAATTTGGTGCTCAAGAATCAACAAAACAATCAAATATTTATGGAATGGTTACATTAAAAGCTCCTTCATTACTTTCTAAGACAGCAACTGAAAAAGAACTTGATGAATTACATGTTCCTATTGATCTTATTTGTGTTGTTGATCAAAGTGGTTCAATGTCGGGAAACAAAATAGCTTTATTAAAAGATACATTAAATTATCTTGTTGATCAAATGGGTTCATTAGATCGATTAGCTATTATTTCATTTGATACAAGAGCATTCGATCGATCACAAGGTCTTAAACTAATGACAACACAAAAGTAAGTATTTATTTCTATTTTATATTATTAATCGAATGATATTTTTTTTTAAAAGTAAACAAACTCTTCGAAATGCAATCACGCATCATATTCAAGCGGATGGTGGTACATATATTGGTAAAGGTCTTGAAATGGCAATTCAATTATTGAGAAATCGTCGAACAACTAATCCATTAGGTGCTATGCTTGTTCTTACTGATGGTCAAGATAATGAATATCATGATTATTCGAAATTAATGAAGTCATTACCGGAAGGTGTTGTTTGTCATACATTTGGTTATGGTGTTGATCATAATGCTGCATTACTTTCTCGATTGGCTGAACAAGGTCATGGAGGTACTTTTACTTATATCGATCAAGTTGATGCAGTTGGTCATGCATTTGCTACAGCCATTGGTGGAATTTTTACATGCATTGCAAAACAATTATGTATTAAATTACAATTCAATGATGATTATAAAGTTACTCATACTCATACAATTTATCAACATGAACCGAAACATTTACCATCACGTGAAATAACATTTAAAATGACTGATCTTAATGCTGATGAAAGTCGAAATCTTGTTTTCCAATTACATGTACCAAAAATCAATCCTTCAGATGACAATAATTCAAATGATCATACTATTGGTAAGTCACGGATTGATTTTATTGTAAAATAGAAAATGATATAATTGAATTTAATTTTAGGTCATGTATCTCTTGAATATATAGATACGAATACTGATCAGAAAATTCATGCTCCTCATGTTCCATTTATACTTGCTCGTCCGAATCAAATAGATCCTCAATCATCACTTCTACAAGTCAATTATGAACTTGATATACAACGTAATCGATCTGAAACAAGTCACGTATTGAAACAAGCAGTTGAAGAAAATGATTACCAGCGTGTTCGTGATATGATCAATGCTCAAATAGCTAAAATTCGTTCATCAGTTTCAGCTGAAGATCCCTTATGTCAACAGTTAATACATGATTTGGAGTATCGATATTCGAATCAACAAGAGTTTCGAACAACCATGACCAATATGTATATACAACATGGGCAAGAACGTGCAACGTATTCAACGGGTGCAACAGTTAGTTCAAGTTGTTATATGACATCAGGTCAAGAACGTTACCGAAGCAAATATAAATCTTAAATGAAACGACGAAAAGTATTTATACTGCATCATTTCAATTGTATATTCTTCTGAATTTTTTTTGTTTTTCTTTCATGTCTATTAGTCCTATTTTTATTTGATTTTTTTTGACTAATCATTCCTGTCTCTACACGGATTCGTCTATTCTTAAGCGCTAAGCATAAGTGTAAAGTATTATAAAATTCTCATCGAAACAATTCACTTATCTAAGGATGTGCATAAAATGTTGTCTAAAATGAGAAATACATAAAAGTTGATTTATTTGGAACTCATTAGAACTAAAAGCTTTCTTACAGTATCATTGATGGATGCAACAAATTCAAAAATAGATGTTAATCCAAGTGTATGGATCATCAAAAGTCGATATCTTATAAGGGATGAAAAGATAATACACAATAAATTTAATCGAATTTATATTGAAAAAAGGTTATTAACATAATTATCAATATTTGTTCATCAACAAAAATACGACGAAGATTCTTACTCAAGTCTGTTTCTGGCTTTGTTGTCCTCGAAGACAATATAAGCATATCAATTGTCCCAATCAATAGAATAATTGCCAATAAAAGAGTTTGTCAACATATCAATAACGTTTTCCATACTTAATGAATAAGAGTAAAAAATAAATGAGCTCCTGTTTTCTGTGTATCACAAACGAAGAAATATTAGTTGTCGAAAGAGAAAGAATAAATTATTTTGATATAGGAGCACAAATGTTTTTTCTCTGGTAGAGTGAGTTTCTAATGATAGTAAAACTAAATACGAATTGAATGTAATGACACAAATAAGGATGATCAATGTTGCAATTAGTACACCTTTTCTTATAGATAACTTTTTGAGTTAAAATGGGAAAACGAATACGAAACCATTGACTAATAGAAATAGGTAAAAGACTCCAACGTAATGAACACATTATCATTTACTGTATAAAAAATATAAAACGACAAAGTTATTAGATAATCTAGGATTTCTAAGATGATTGACATGTGAGAGACTGATACCAATATGAAAAAAAATCATAAATGCATGCTTACCAATAGATAATATCAGATGTGGCGACAGAAATAAAGAGACCAGTAGTTAATATCTCACGAATTGTATGTTGAAGAAAGATCATGATACTATTGATCTGTATAAAATATGCCAAAAAAAGAAGGAGAAAATATATAACCGTATAGAACCAAAGTTCGTTGCAAATTCGTGACTATCGTTGTATTAACGCCAGCAGCACCGGAACTGTATGGTGGCGAACCGTCTGAATGTGGACCGGCACAACAATTTTGACTAGTAAGTAGTAGAAGAAAATGTAGAAGACAAAATACTAGTATTCATTTTTGAGTTCCTAAACATGGAGATGTTTTCCTATGTCAACACGTTTTATATATCTTGGATTTCTGTGAAAGACAAGATATAGATGATGTTGATAAATGGTTGTTATCAATCAATCTGTCTCGTAGTGGTGGGTCTGAACTGGTTCTAATATGGATAAGACAATGATTCTTCAGTATCAGATTATTTGATCTTGGCATATACTGTGAGAAATATTTCACGCTTTTTGTCCTTCATGCTTTTTATTGTTAAGAAAGTTATATACTGTGTTTTTATTGGAATAGAAAATGATGAATAAAGAAATAAGTCTTCATGTTTGCTATTCTTGTGTACTCATTTTTCTCTAAAGTCAAAATATGACTTGTTATTTTTGTAGAATTAATTGAATATCAGTATAAAATCTGCATAATCACGACACATATATGAGAGAATTTATTATTTAATATTTGTTAATGTATTTCAAGATTTATGAGAATGCACCGTTTCTGATCTCCAGCAAATTAGATCGAATTGCATTCATTCAACTTTCTATTAAAAATATCTCATGAAATGTATGATCCAACTGAAATAATCCGATGCCGTTATAAAATTACTGGACAAGTTTCTTTGTGAAAAGTAAGCTTCTACATTGTTTTTGCTCAATGTTACTTAAAAATTAGATAAATATATCATTCAATAACATGATGTGAGTGTGGGTGGATGTGGCTCTTCTTTTCACTTGCATTCCATTGATGACAACATGAAAAAAAGAAAATATTTCGACAGAACCATGTGAAAATGAAAATCACTTCGCTGTACATATTAATTTAGGTCAAGAAATAAAAATGAAAAAAGGAAAAGCAATAAAGATTAATTTTAGTGTCTACAATGTCAGTATAAAAGCGGATATTATTATGGAAAGCATGATAATCAAGAATGCGGCTGCCTGTCATTCTTGGTATCATGTATATTCATACTAACACGCACACAAATCCTTACCCTCACACACTAGATGTCGTTAGATACTAGGTCACCTAGTCATGCCGAATAATGTACATGTAGTATATCTATCATTTTAATCATAGCTGCAGAGGAAAAGCTGAAATGTCGGGAAGCTCTGTTGTTGAAAAGCTCAAATGTCAAGGATTATTATATCCGTAGGCAAAAAAGTCAGGTGCTCTACTATTGGGAGCTCGAACGTCGAGGCTCAAGTGTTAAGACTCATATTTGTTGGACTGAACTGTCGTGTCATCAATAAATCGAATTGTTAAAATTTAGTTTCGTCTTGATCTGAACATGAGCGACACTTAATAAACTTACTTCTTTGTATTGGTCTTTCCTTATCAGCAAACAGTGAGGTGTACATGACGATGCAAAATTGACAGATAGACATTTAGAATATTCAAAAGAGTTGATCTTATTATATTGAATATAAATGGCGAAAGTAATGCGAGCAATTTTAGTCAAAGAATTTGGTACTACTATGTCGCTCGATCTGGTTTTTTGAATCAATAATCATAAATCATGTATTTTTTCCATTCATAGGTGATGCTAATGTATGCAAGTTAGTTGAAGATGTACCTATTCCTGAAGTAAAATCTCAAGAAGTATAACAGAATATCCATTCTAGCATTATTCTGTTTTGAATTTAATTTAAAATTTAATTAGGTATTGATTCGTGTGCATGCTGCTGGTGTCAATCCAGTAGATACATATATTCGATCTGGTACATATGCTCGTCTACCTAATTTACCGTATACTCCTGGTGCCGACTGCGCTGGTGTTATTGAACGAGTTGGTAGTGAAGTTACTAAGTTTAAGGTAATCGGAGTAATACCATTTTTGAGAAAAATACCATCGATGAAATTGAACTTCTTATAATTTAGTTCAAATAAATTAGTCATTGAACATTTTGAGAAGTTTAAATTTTGAGAGAACCTTCCTAAACAGTTTCTTGCAATTTCTATGATTTTTTTGCCAATAGATACTAATTACCTAGTATCTACAGGCAAAAGCATCATTGAAATCGGATGGAAACCATTGAATAGGTTTTCTTGTTGGCTAAGAGCAAGTAGATTCTCATAAGAGAATGTATTATTGTTTCTATCTTGTTATAAGATTGTGTGAAATAATGATATTTTATTTTAGGTTGGTGATCGTGTGTTCACACTAAAAACTGTTACAGGCACTTATGCTAAATATTGTGTTGCTCGTTCTGACTCTGTTTTTCCTTTACCATCAAGCATTTCATTTGAAGAAGGTTCAGCTCTTGGTACGCCCTATTTCACTGCTTATCGAGCCCTTGTTATCAAGTAAGACAACGTTTATCTATTTATTGAAACTAATTGATTATATTTTTTATTTCAACTTTGGTGCGCTTTGCTCATTATTTATTGTCTTTTTAAGTATTCTTTTCAAGACCAATATTCATACGTACCCGTACTCCTTTAGTTTGTATTCGAGACTTTACACAAAAGAGATTATTTCCTATGATAGTGTAGAGAACTTCACGCACAAAATCAATGAAGTAATAAATTCACGCTGTTACGATTGTGTCTATTTTGTTAAACTTTATCGTTGGCTACCTCAACTGGCACTGATCAACATGTGTTCCTTCTACTTTTTCTGAGTTTCAAAATTCTATTCTGCGATTTTTTAAACCTTCACGATGCTAATGTCCACTCACTTCGAATTCTATCTAAAATGTTTTCGAGCAATTTTTTCCGATGAATTTGAAGCTTAAACTTTGCTGTATTTTCTTGTTAAATCTCTTATACTAAAATTTATATTCCCAGAAATATTCATTAACACATCTATTTGTCTAGAAATTCAAGACTTTCTTGTGAGTAAAATATTCTTCAAGTACTCGAATGTATCTATGCTCGTACTCGAGAAAGTTCGTATGTGTTCAGTTCTGTTTCAAAAACGAATATACTAAAGTAAAAAAAAGTTCTCATGCTTGTACTCTTGCCATACCGTCTGGAAGTATTCTAATCATGTAACATGTTTAACTAATGAGTAAATGCATAAATGTAATTTGAAAAATTGATATTTATATGAAAATCGAAAAATATCGATTTTACCACAATGTTAGGATTGATATTTATTGAAACAAAAAACAAACCATTGGAGTAATAGATATAATCAATATGAATACATTCAAGTTATAAATTTGAAGCTCAATATAAAAATTCATCGTAAAAATAAAAAACACATGTTTATGTGATAGTTTCATGTAAGCTGCCGTATCTTTGTCATCGTCAATTTAGATTTAATCAATCATATTTTGGTTAACTTGTTTAACGATAAGAAATTGTATTCATAGATAATGTACTTATTTTCTAATGGTTTTAAAAAAGCCACATTTCTTATTTTGAATTAAAAATCAAATTAACGTAATTGAAAATGAAATGCATATTTAGCAGTTATTCGAATTTAAACATGATATATTTCAGAATATAGAACGAGTTTATCTTTGTAGTTATTAGCGTTTAATCTAAGATTCAGGCCATCCTATGTTTTGAGTTTGAAGTAGTCCAAACGTAAATCGAGCAAAAAACTGCAATCAAAATATAATTTTCTTTCTGAAATTGATGATATTTACTTTTATAATATCCGAACCAAAACTCAAAACTACATTGAACAAGATTATAAGTAATTAGTTTTAATTTTCAAAGAAAATTCTATAGAAAACTATTTCTAATTATTTAAAGCAAACTTTCATCTATCAACTGACTATCTAGAAAAGAATTTCATCACTGCGTCATAATTCCTCAAAACAAAAAGAAAGGATCTGGAATTTCATATCGATTTAGGATTAAAATTGTATTTTGATTGCAGTTTTTTGCATGATCCAGAATTGAATTAATTCAAACTTGGATATTAAATTCGACAATGACATGTAAAATTCAATATTTGGTTGCAATAAAGAAAAAATCAGAAATGTACCTTAAGATAATGAAGAGTTAAATGGTACTTGAAATCGATGAATTTTTTTTTGGTCTTCTAATAAACAAACAACTCATTTAAAAAATTATTATTTCAAGTAAAAATCTAAATACAACAAGAAGAGTAATTAATACAGGCATTATAGCTATTCATTGTATTATATTGATATGCTTAAATAATAAATATAAAAAGAAAATGGGTAGAGTAGAGAATATAACAACAATAAAATGGGTCTAGGAAAGAAGTACAAGAGGAAAATTGCGCACGGAAAGTTGCGCATGGGAATCTTGTGCACAGATATTTTGTGCACGTAATATTGATTACTCGTTTTCATATCAATAAAAGTCAATTGAACAAAACGGTAAAAATAATTTATTTTTGAAGTGATTAATTGTAATTTTAATAATTAGAAGTACAGTATAAGAAAGAGAGCTAATGTTCACTACTATACAAATACAATGTCGCTCTTTAGTGTTTCTATTTCTAATGAAGATATTTAATATAAGGTTATATTATGTGCTAGCGCACTTAATTGATCAACAATATGACGATGAGGATTCAAGACAAGACTGAGTATACATGTTTAAATAATATAAAAAATAAATTGTTCTGATTTTTCCTGTTCATGCGTGTCCTGTTATTTGGGATATTTTTTTTTCAAAAATGAGCTTAGCTTGATTGGATTAAAGTATTAAAAAGCTTAAACGTCTATTAGTTACAATTTAAAAATTTTTGAATTAGACCATCTTTCATTTTTGATTTATTTCAAGAATGAGTATATTGAGCTTGAATTCAACAAAGCTAGATATTTTTGTTCTTTCTTCACCTTTCTAATCATTGTTCATGCATAACTAATAGTCTGATATTTCGTTCTCAATGCATCCGTGCGCATCTTTCCGTGCGCAAATTTCCACGTGCGCATCTTTCCGGATCCCCAATAAAATGGACTTTCATCATTATTTGTTTTCATAGGGGTCATGGAAAACTCAATGAAACAGTTTTAATTCATGGTGCTAGTGGAGGAGTAAGTTAATGGAAATAACAAAGTATGATTAACTAAATGAGCATGAATTTTATTTTTGACACAATAGGTTGGTATTGCAGCTGTACAATTAGCAAAATCGCTTGGTTTACGTGTTATAGGTACAGCATCTACTGAACAAGGTTTACAAGCAGTGCGTAATCAAGGTGCTGATCTTGTATTTAATCATAAACAAGAAGGATATCTTAAAGATATAGAAGTGAGATATTTGTTTGTTTTTTCTCTCATATTCTTAAATATATTTCATTTAACGAATGATTTAATAGAATGCTTCGATAAATAATGAAGGAATTGATTTAATAATTGAAATGTTAGCAAATGTTAATTTAAATTATGATTTACAATTGCTTAGATCGAATGTTGGCCGAGTTGTTGTTGTCGGTAATCGTGGTACAGTTGATATTAATCCTCGACTTTTGATGGCTAAGGAAACAAGTATTTGTGGCGTGACGTTATCTGGTTCAACTGAAGTAAGATTAAAAAAATATAATTAATATTATCTGTTGCTCTAAATAAATTAGGATGAAATTCAAATGATAAATGCTTATTTACAAGTTGGTCTTAAAAATGGTAATTTAAAACCATTCCTTGGTCGAATATATCCATTAGAACAAGCAGCACAAGCTCATACAGATATTATTTGCAATAGTGGTACATGTGGAAGACTTGCCCTTAAAATATAAAATAATTATATAGCATTACTCTTTTTTTTAAAAACTATTCTTTTTATATTTATAGAAATTATATATGACTTTTTGTTTTTATATCTTCATTACGGAATAGTTAAGAATATTAATTATTTACGATATATTAACGTAATAAAATTATAATATGTTCACTTTTATGTTTATCGTAAATAAAATATTATATACAAATAAAAGAATGCATAATATATTTTTCGTTGTATCTCAATTTAAAAATTCAATAGTTTACAAATTATAATAAACAATATTATTTGATGATTTCATACAGGATTGATATTTAATTCTGCTAGTTAGTTTTGACTACGATTGAACTGGTTAGTAAAATAGATGAAATGGTCAGTTTAATATATAAATTAGCAGTAAAAAATGCATTTAATTATTAGTAAAAATTATAAATTTGATCTATGAAAAATGTAGATTTTATCAGTAGAAAAAATTTTTTTTATTCGTATAAAGTATAGTTTAGTGTAAGAAAAATATTTTAAATAATAAAGTATAGAATAAATAAGAAATAAGAAAAAGAACATTAAATACAAATGAAAGAAAAAGACGATAAAAATTAGACTATTGTACTAGCACAGCAGTTTTAGCTTTCACTGATCTTCCTCTTTTTTCTTTTCTCACCGAGCATTATCAGATGTAATTTCTTTAACCCAATATTTTGATTTCTCTTTTGAAAGGTCTTTCATTTCGATTTATATCATAATTTTCTTTCACAATCTCTTCGTCTGATGCATCACTTTCCTATTGAGCAACTTCTATCACGTCTACTGTGAAGTTATTCCACTCCGAAACCTTGTTGCTTCTATTAGGTAATAGTCAAAGATAATTGTGTCGGATGCACATATGCATTTTATTGCAAAAACCAGCAACTATATATAGGATCTAAACAATACTCTAGATATGGTAATATCTAAGAGAGTCTAAAGTGAAATACCTGAGAGAGAAGAGAGAGAGAGAGAGAATCTATCATTAAATATGAAGGAAAAATACATATGATGTAATGAGAACAGAAGAGTTACCACATAGAAGAAAACACAAAAGTGTCAGATGAAAACAGCTAATTCTAATACTTCTTAATACCATCTTTGTCATTCTTTGACACTAAACTGAAGTGGGCGGAAAGGATAGAAGTAATGAGTACATATATATGCAGGGTGTCTCAAAAGTACCTTCCACTTAAATTTTTCTTATATCTTTGCTATTTAATTTGACTTTATCAACTAATTTTTTTTTTAAATGATAAGTGGATATACCGAGTTATTATTTATAAGAACAAACTTCAGAAGTACTGTTCAAATCTGAGACCTTGGATCGAAATACGAGAATTTGGCCTGTTTTCTGTTTTCCTAAAAACTCATGGATAATATCTGTTTTAATTACTTAAATTTTAACTTGATACTATTCAGTTCGTTTTCTTGAAGACATAAAAAAATAAAATTCTATGAAAAGACTATTCAAGAATTGGAGAATTTAAAGATTTGGATCACTCAATATCCGGAAGTAATGGAAAAGGCAATGTTGCGTAATGTGCTTCTGAAAATAGAAAACAGACTAAATTTTTGTATTTCTGTTAAAGGTCTTAGCTTTGAACAGTAATTCTGAAGTTTGTTCTTATAAATAAAAACTCGGTGTATCCACTTATCATTTAAAAGAAATTAGTTGATAAAGTCAAATTAAATAGCAAAGATATACGAAAAATTTAAGTGGAAGGGACTTTTGGAACACTCTGCATATGTCGTACATATCAATCATCTGTATTACATAGTATAAGCAGAGAAGAAGAAAAAGTGAATCAGACTATAACGCATATCAATTTTGTATACTTATCCTTTGATTTATTCGACTGTTGGTAAAGTTTATTTACTGACTTTAAAATTTATTAACAACCATAATTTAAGACTAACTGACCATTTCATCTATTTTACTAACCAAATATTTTATTCCTCTTAGTTTATATAAATCGAATGATAAAATATAATAAAGACTATTCGTCTTTTAATCAAGGCAACATTCTTGGGTAGACAAACTATTGACAATATGAATCATTAATATAGAACGACCATATTAAATCATATACTGAATATGTCTATTATTTCATCAATAATAATTGTTAAGTTACATTGACTTTGATAGGTTTCTTCCTTTATTGTTATTTATCGAACATTTCATTCAAAAATCATTTTTTTAGGTTTTTTTTTCGATTTACATTGTTCTGATATCCTTTTTAAACTAAGACGAACATTTAAAATGAAACCAACAAGAAAAAATACTTGAATAAGAATTAAACTTGTAACTAGTAGTTCATGTCACCTTTTATACATGTTAAATTTATTGTACTTTTTCTCTTGATATTCTTTCCTTTTCTTTTAGCTTGTTCTGTTTTCTTTCATCGTTGATATTCAGTTTATCACACACACTCTTCATTTAATATCAAGATTTGTGTTTTATTACCTTTTTAAATATTCAGCAGACAACAATAATATCATATAGCTAGTCTAGTACGTTTCACTTATTGATAATGATTAAAATAGATCAATTTCTAAATATACTTCAATTGTTGATCATTTTTGGTTTATTTTTATCTTTTATTAATGGACAAAGTAACAAAAGCACAGTAAGTTATTTTTATAATAAAAAGAAAACAAAAAATGTTTTTCTATGAAAATAATTTTACTTAGTGTTGGTCTTCAACAACAGTATATAAGATCTCAGCTCTTGATAATAACAATAATAATTGGGAAATAAATTCTACTGAAATAGAACTTGTAAAAGAATGTCATGTATCATTTGTACAAAAAATTACTAAAAAGAACTGTTCCGAATTAGTATCTTCATCCGCGAGACAACCATCACTTACACAAAGTAAGACAATAACTTTTAATGACATCTTTCATTTTTTTTTTTTATATTTATTTTTTAATCTTTAGAATATGGCTATGGATTTTTAGCTGTTTTTATCATAAGTGCTCTTTCATTAGCTGGTTTTATAGCATTTCCATTAATGAAAAAACCCTATTATAAATATTTAAATGCATTTTTTACTGCACTTGCTGTTGGAACACTTTTTGCTGATAGTGCATTTGAACTATTTCCTGTCGTATGTATTTTAATTCGTTCTTTTTTTTTTTTTTTTACATATTTCTTTTGATTTTTTTTTCTCAATATAAAAGATTATTGAATATAGTTTCACCTCATCTCATATGCATCAACATGGTCGACTAACATTAAACGAACAATCAAGTGGAAAAATACAAGTACCTATTTTTCTTTGGCAAATGGTTGTCCTTGTTCTTAGTAAGTAATGCTTTTGATTGTACTTAAAATACTCTTTCTCTCTCAATACAGCTGCTTATGTGTTTTATGTTATTGAACTTACTATACATGCTTTCATGCATCGCCGACATCATCGTCATACAAAAGTATGTATATATCGTTTGATTGATACTTGTTTTAATACGCTATGAAGCAAACCATTAATGCAATCGTTCGCAAGTTTTTTTTCTTTCTTTTGAATACAATGTGAAGCACAGTATTTATGTAGATCAACCCAAATATATGAGGTGCGACGTCCCTATACAGTGGCTCGTCGTACGTTCTTCTTTCTTCCTTTCTAGACATTCAAATCAAAAGTTGTCATGTTGTGCAGTGATGATATCACGAGTGAAATATAAAAATATATTCGTTCGAACAAAAGTTAAAAACATTAGGATCAAATTGACACCGTCCATTTTCTAAATATTCAGTAGGAAGTGTTGTTCATCTGCAGAGAGCTCGATGAAGAAGTAAATTTTTGTGGATTGTGTTCTTTTTTCAATATTTGCGAGATAATGAAAATAAAGACAGCAACAGAAATTAGTCACTATTTTTATTAAACAAGTGATTTTATATATGACAGCTATAAATGCGGCAAATGATACATATTGAATTAGACAGAGAATCAAATTATCAACTAATCGTATTCATTAGAAATATATTAATTATTGAGTTCTCTTACTAATGAATTTCGTAATGGCTAATTTTCACTTTCTGACTTCGATCAGTTCACTAATCGAAATGTAACTTCTTCGATTATAACAACAGAGAATAACTTCATTCAATTAAACTGTAAATATCTTTCGGAGAAAACGTTCCGTTCTTAATCGTTCAAAATGATTGTTTGTTTTTTACAAGATGTCAATTTTTTCGAATAATGAAATTCGAAGCTTCATATCGCTACTCGCACTCAAGTGAAACTTGAATGCTATCTAGTTTTTGTAAGAGAACTTGCAAAGACGTAACTCATCATTGAAGACAGAATGATGGAGTCTTGGGAAATGGGGAGAGGGGGGGGGGCGGCCGTTTTGTGGACAAATTTCAGAAGTAGGAGAGCATTACGATCTTGAAAATCTAGACAAACAGATTGTGTATTGATTTTGAAACTTAGAAGTTAATCTGAATAGAATAATTTTAGATTTTGAAACTATTTTTTTTTTATTGTTCATCGTCAATAGAATTCGTATGGTTTTAATGACGTTTCATTACCTGAAAGGAGTGAATTACCGAGTGACACATTATCAAAAACAAATGGTAATATTGCGATTATTTCTACTAATACTTTACCTAATTTGACTATAACGGCTGACGAACGACAGACAAAAAGTAAAAACGATTCAATGTAATCATCATTGCAAAAGTTCATTTTTAAATCTTATATAGGTACCGGTTGGATGATAATTATTGGTGATGGTATTCATAATATAGCCGATGGTCTTGCTATTGGAGCAGCTTTTTCTGAAAATATTATGTTTGGTGTAACAACGGCGGTTGCTATTGCATGTCATGAATTACCAACTGAACTTGGTTTGTTGACAAGTATTTTTATGTCATTATCTTAACTTCTGTTCTAATTCAAAGGTGAATATATGGTTTTAATTGAATCGGGTTTTACTTTTCGTCGAGCACTTCTTTTCAATTTTGTTTCGGCTTGTACAGCTTTTATTGGCTTTTTTATCGGAGCTGGTGCCGCTCAAAATGAAGCTGCTCGTACATGGATTTTTGCTATTACTGCTGGTACATTTGCTTATATCGCCCTAGTTGATTTAGTAAGCTAGTTTTATTACACTTTTCATTAATGATAATGATGTTTGATTGATGATTTTCTAGTGGCCAACATTGATGCCTCACACAGATAAATTCGATTGGATTCGATTTACTTGTGTTACTTTGGGATATTTATCAGGTGTTTTAATTATGTTTATTTTAACAATCTTTGAAGAACAAATTGTAACGCCAACAGGAAGAAACTAAAAAGCTGTGATATTAATTTGTTTTTCAAAATAAGTACATAATCAATAAATAGGATTTAGATCACAATATTCATTAATTGGTATTCTTGCTACAGAATTTTGTAATTCATGTTATTATAAAACTTGGTTTTATAGGAGAAGAATATTTCTGAAATATGAAACAGATTTACTTTAGTTCTATTTTGAACATATAAAAAAACTGATCAAATATATCAGTCTACAGATTAGAAAAAACACTAATTCTATTGCTAGTTGCTCCGCGTGTTTGCCGACAGATAAAATGTTCTCAATAAATCCTTGCACAATAAAAATGATAATAAAAACTTTTTAAATATCAATATTAGTTTTTTTAGCAGAAAATCTGTTGAAATCAATTTTTCGATTAATCTTGACGTACGAAAGACAGCTAGATACAAAATTTTATTTTTCAATATTTTTACAATTATCTGAATATCATACTGACAGTGATAATCTTCTGTTCGCTGATTCAGTTAAAATTTCTTAAAATATCACATCAGTGTTAAAACAAAATATAAAAAATCAAAAGTCAACAATAATAACCGTGTTTCAAAAAAGAAGCGTAACTCGAATATCTCGAAGTACGATATCTCACCGTACTTCAAAGTACTGCGGTCGTGTTTTTTGTTTCTTGCTTATTCTTTATTATAGTTTCGCACCAGTCGTATAAAAAGTTCAAATTTTCATACGACTAAATATACTAACCATGTTTCTTATGATGATATACGAGACATATTGCAAAAGTCGATATCATTTCGATTTTCGTTGATATATATGTCTGCAAATATGATTTCAACGAAGAATACATTTGACAAAAAAATATCAATCAATTATGATGAATAATGCAGTTATGTTTTCCACGTTCTTTGTATGATTTATTGTTTTTATCAGATATTCTCAGAGACCCTTGTTGTTTTTTTCAGAGAAAAATGTGTCACATTTTCTATGTAGATTGAGTAAGATAATCACTAAAAATGTTCAAGAATTCGTAGATTATGTCTTATAGATTGCTAATTTTCTAAACAATTTTTTTTTTGTGACTCGCAAGTCTAAAAAATATTGTATTCTATTTTTAGACAACTTTTTGTTAGTTGTAACTTTTTTAAAGTCATGTTTTATCTTATTCTATAAATTTTGTTCGAATAATTTTACTCTTATCGTCAAAACATTGTTGTTAAACATAAAATTGTCAATGTTTTATCTAAATGGTCAAACAAAGTCAAAAAAAAACAACACGCACTTAGGTTATTCTATATATTACATCTTACTCAAAGTCTATGATTAATGTAGGTCAATTTACAAAATCAGATTGTTTGTTATTTATTTATGGTCTATATCTAACTAGTTCATATGAATGCAGAAACAGAAAACAACAAGATATACAAACTTATTCATATAAAGAAATAATACAGAAAATTCGTTTTTTGAAAATAATTCTATGCAGCATTATTCTTAATCTAAATTATAGGAAACTTCCAATGTAAATGTAAATTATAAAAAATTAAAAATTAGACTATACGGCATTTCGAAACAAGTTTTATTTATCATGTGTTCCAAAAGATTATTTATACGACAGGTTTTTAATCAGTAGAATCAGATGAACATAATTATGATTTGATAATTGCTGAAAACAAGCTACTCATATTTGCCCGATCGTATGCATAGTTTCTTGATGAATATTTCTCATATACAGCCATTAATAACAGATCATCTAATTTTTGATAGTCATTCAACAGAAACATTCATCGAATGATATAAATTCTAATGAAATAACATCAATAGTATCCCCCTATCTTTGACAAATACTTACTTTTTTTTTTATCAGCGAGTAATTATATTGTTTATATCAATAAATATATATTATTTAATGTTTGCATAGTTATGTAATTATGTTCTTGAACTGATGATAAATGTTTTTATTATTTTATTCAAATAAATAAAGTCAATTATATAAAAATAGATATTTTTTATAATAGCTAAAGACTTTGAATGACATATGATGAATGTTTCTTATAACATTAACAGCAAATTTCAAGGTCTCTTATTTAAGATTCTTTTGAATTTTTAACATTTACTCAAATGTTAAAATAACGAAGAGGATTAGTGTTTAATGTAAGCCTCAACAAATTTTTATCTATAAATATCTATTACATTACTAATATCAAAGCTACGTAATTCATAATTTCAAATCTAACCATTAATTAATAAACTGATTGAATATCTTTTATAATTTATAAATTTATCAATTATTAATAAACTTGTACTGTTAATGTCGAGTTGTAAGATGTATTTATTTATTTTTTCATTTGTTAATATTAATCAAATATGCATACGTAATTTACACCATACAGAGGAATTATCTGATAGAGAAAATATATAACCAATACTAAGCAAATATCGTAATAGGATGATACTTTCTGGTACTTTTCCTTATGTTACTTTAACTTCTGACGAATAACAACTATCAAAAAAGAAAATAATTCTAATGAATCATCACCATATATTGTTTATCTTAGGGTGCGGTGTTTTTATTATATTTGATTTGCTAATCTTAATAGAAAAGTTAGTACCAAGATCCTAGTATGATTGAAAATTCAAGTATTCATATGATCAATACACTGATTTCATATTGTATTAATAGAAAAGTGATCGCAAAATTTCTTTGGAATCATCAAAATATTCTTGCATAATTAATTTCAGAGAGAAATACAATACTTTATAATTGGATTGTATTTTCTAGTATACAAATTCAAACAGAGAAACTTATATTTTCAGTATCTATGTGTCTTTTATTGTCTATGTTATAACATATAAACTGCATTTTGAACACTCTTTATTTTCTTGTCAAATAAATCTGGTTTTACAAAATTTTTAAAAAAGTATTAATCAAAAATAATCACAAAAAAGAGCAAATAAAAAAATGAAAAATTTCAACAGACACATAAAGCTCAATAATATTATTTTAATGATTCATGATCAAACAAATTCATTCATTGTTGTTTTTTTTTATCCAAAATGAGGTGTATCACGCATATTTTCATGTACACTTAAATGTTCTGTGACAACATCATTAAGTGATGGTTCTTCAAGGGCATCAACTGCATAGCCATCATTTGTCGAACTAAATAAAGAAAAGAAAAACTGTATGATTAAATAAAACACATAAAAACTTACGTATCTTTTTCAGGAAAAAGATCTCGTGCATTACTTGCTGCTAAATCAGCTTGATGAACAAGTGATGGAATAGCTTCACTAGTTGATGAACGTGGATCAGTAAAACATAAATAATAAGTTAATAATTGTAATTCGTCAGCAGTAAATTTTATTTCATCATAAAGAACATGATAAAGTGCTGGACGATTTGTACCTTGAAGGGCTTTATGAGAATTAAGAAAAAAACTAAATTGATCAGGATGTACAACATCTGTATCAACAACAAGTCCAGGAGGAATATTAGCTGTTTTATTATTATGATCAAGTACGAAAAATCGTGTATGATGACGTTTTTTAACAACAATAAAAGTTAATGATGGATGTGGTTCGTTTTCATAAACATCTGAAAGCAAAATATAAATAAGATCTTTTTTTTTTTTAATATTAAATTTAAAAAAAAGAAAATTCACCTTGAAAAGCTTGCTTTATTTGTGGAATTTCAAAATTAAGAACACGTGCGAATTGTCCATCATCAACTCCTATTTACATATAAATAAAAGTTAGTTTTACATTAGATCAACTTAATTATTTACCATCTCTATAAAAAACAATTTTATTTGGTAATCGACCATTTCCCTCTCGATAATATTCTAATAATTCAGTAACCATTTGTTTTAAATCAACAATAGCTTCAATAGCACATTTTCCATTTTTTGGCCATTGTTTACATACTCGAACAGCACTTGTTGAACATACTGCATCACCTGAACCAACAACAGCTGCAATGGATGGTTTATCTTGTCGACATACAGGATGAATAACATCAGCACCCATAAATTGCCATGCATCTTCAGTTTTTGATGTTGCTGATGCAGTGGTACCATTAGCTGTGTGAATTGGTAAATGAACTGTTGTATTAATACCTTGCATTTTAAAATTGATTTTTCTTAATAAATTTTCACACATATTATCTAATATACGATCAGGATGACCACGTTGTGTACGTTGAAATTTTTCCATTTGTTCTTGAAGTTTTGAATATAATAAACATTGAGTTACTATACCTATTACACAAGTAAATATTATGTCAATAAATTAAATTAATAAGAAAAATTTTAAATACCATATTTAACTGTTCCATTTAATTTAATACTAGGTCGTAACTCATTCCAACAAGTATCCATAATACAAATAAGTAATTGACAGCTTTGTTTTTTTCTTGTATGAAAGCATTTTTCAATAGAATTTAAATTTTGTTCACGATCTTGTTCATTCTCGGATATCCAAACAATGTCTCTCTGAACTGTTGGAATTGGTCCTAAACGAAATATTCTAGCCATCTAAAAACAAACAGAAAAAAGAAAAGATTAGAAAAAAGAACAATTGAAAGATAAAAAAATAATTTACTTTGTTAAATGATTCAACAAATTTTTCCATTAATGTTTTTCTTTGTGCAGATAACGGTGGCGGTGGTGGACCAAAATATACAAATGCAATGGATTTCAGTTGATATGGATCAACAAATTTTCCTTTTAAATTTATACGACCCATTGTTATTTCAGCATGATTATTATTAATAACTGGCGGAGGAAGAATACGAGCCTTAATTAATTTCATTTCACTATCATCTACTGTTAATTGAACAGCGTGACAAAGTGGTAATGTTGGTGGTGATTGATAATTACATGAACGAAGTGATGACATTATATCTTTATAACGTTGATCAGGTGTTGGAATTGAAAGATTTTGGCGATTACGTTGTTCATTAGCAGACTAAAATTTTCGATGATTTTCTTTTTCTGTTTTAAAGTATTTTTTTATTTATTTTTTATTAAAAACTAACCTCACGTTCACATTCTTGCCATTGAAGTATTCGACAAATTTCCATAGGTAAATGTTTTGGATCATGTCTTTCATGTAAAAAATAACATTGTAAACAGCGTAATCTTGGATAGTGAAGTTGAATTTGTTTTTCTTCACGATAATAATCAATAAGATTATATTGAATAGTTGAATGAGTTTTTTGTCCATTTACATTGACTTCTTTTGTAAAATCAAATACTTGTCGTTCGGGAATATCAGAAAAACTTCGAATTTGATATATCTACAAAAATAAATAAATAAATAATGATTTTATAATTTTATAATTTTTACGTGTGTATAATTTGATTGTCTTGTAGTTACTTTACAACCATTTAATACTTGTTTAGCTTTTTCATAATCATTACTTGTCATACCATATTTTCGAATATCTTTTTTTAAATGTTCTTGAAGAAAATCAAGTATATCGATATATGGGTAAAATTTCGTTAATGTTGTTTGTAAATTAAGTGTTAATCCTTTTTGTGTTAAACATAATGCTTGAAAAAATCCTAAACGTAATTCAAAACCATCTGGTAAACGTACATTAGGTTCAGGTTGATCTCGATAAAATAATGAACCTTCACAATGAGTAACAGGTAGTAGAGCTTGTTTGAGTAAAGTCTCTAGTATACGAATAGCACTCGATGGGACGTTAGAATTAAGCGAACAAAGATAATTAGTTATAGTTGATGTTGACCATTGTCCAGATAATTTAAGAATACATAAACGAAGATTATCGTGATGACCAGACGGAAGAGTATAAATTATTGGAAACCTGTGTCGACTTAGATTCGTTGTTGAATAGAAACATTTACCTTCATCATACCTTAAATATATAACATATTCATTAATACTTAGAATTGTTTTTGATTAAGGAAACTCGTGAACATATTATTAGAATAATTTTTCTCTTAGTGATTAATTGTTCATTTCTTTTTTACTTAACATTTGGGACGATAATACAGTTATTCATTCCGTGTCTTCTTAATTGCGGACAAAAATCAAAACAATTAGAAGACCGACAGTGTGGGTGAGGGCTGAAATTTTGTCCGCAATCAAGCTGTAGCCTATTCATTCACAAGAGAATATACAATTTGCATATCAATGTATCGTAAAGTTTATGTGGTTATTTCTTTTTTTTTATTTTTTATAAATGGTATGGATAACAAAAATAGAATGAAAAAAAAATTATTTTTATCGTACCAGACAATTACTGTCTTGTTCGTATTACTCAAGAATCAAATGAATTTCGTAATGTATGTATAGATAAAGAAAATTTTATCTATTTATATTTATACATTTTCTTCGGAAGGAAGTCGATATTATCATCAGAAACGTTAAATAAAAAGAAAATAACAATTAATTGAAAAAGAAAAAGAAAACTTCTTCTTAAATAACATGTTTAATATCTCATGAAAGTCATTGAATGTAATCTATGCAATTTTTTTCCAATTGAAAAACATGAAAACCTAATCTTACAAAATTTAATTTAGTTTCATTTCTTACCAGTATATAAAATCAAATGCATTGCTGTTAGCTAATTGTTGCACAAATCGTCGACGATGATCACGACTCAGTACTTCATCCCAAGTGCTTAGTGATCGAAAACTTGGTTTTTCTACGATCGCATCATATTGATAAAGCATCAAATTAGATGCTACTCTAACAGGAAAATGATTAACATAGATTTCTGTTAGTATACCCTTTGTGCCGGGTATCGGTTTAGGTGGTGGGCCAGTGGTTTGTTCAACTGGAGGCAATAAAGGAATGGCGGATGTTATTGGAATACGTTTCATTCGACGTCGAAATATCGGAGGTGTTGGATGAGGTGAACTAGATGGTGTTTCCTCATCAAATATACGATCGTTCTTCTCAGTATCGACTATTATAGCCGATACTATCGCTCCATTTGGCTTTATCTCAGACTCAGGAAATGTTGTTGGTGCGTTCTATAATATTGATAAAGTAATTTTGGAAAAAAAGGAATCTCAAAATCTGCATACATCCTCTGCTTGTTTATTAGCGTCTAATGTAAGTTCTTGCATTGCCTTGGTTGTCAAGACTGCATCACTGACCTCTTGATGGATATGATGAGTCGATGATATTTCCTGTGTTTGGTCAATTTCATCCTGCTCATTATTAGACGGTTGTGTTTGCTGAAAATTAGCTCGAGCTTGTCTACGTCGTTGTTTCTTATTAAGTGATTCTGATTGGTGAGTATTCGATGACATATTTACCTATAAAAGAAAAATACGGAATAGTCTAAAAAGGAACTAAAATACAAATTAATGGTAATCATGCGTGACTATATATATATTCGTAATGACAAAAACCAAAAAAATACGCAAAAAAGAAAGAGAAAATTATGAAATACGTAGGTTATATTAATAGAAAAATGCTATCATCTAGAAATTTATTGATATAGATTTTTTAAGAATTTTCTTTTCGTCTAACTCATCAAAAACAAATTTTAAAATAACAAAAGGAATATACATATATAAATATGAACTACTTCTGTTTTCTGAAGGAAGTAAAAAGAATTGCTTTTTTTAATCAGGCTTGCGCATAGTCAACAACTGAAGCCGCATAGAAGAAAATAATAAAAATATAGGCGACTTTTTTTCACTGTTGTCAATCAATAGAAGCACATGATGTTAAAATGATGACGGTGTGTACACAGAAAAAGATTGTTGACGATAGCAGTTGATGATTCATCGTTATCGACAACGAACATACTGTGAAAAATTTGAGATAAATAATATCATCGTACGACATATTATTTTACATAGTTATAAAAAAAAAGACAAACGAAAAAAGAAACATCCGCACCATAGAAGAACAACAATTACTTGTCAAACAGATAAAGGTGTGTCCGGGTCATGTGGATGGAATACAACGAATATTTCAGAACATAAAACTTTCTTTATTTTTTTCTTGTTTTTTTTTATCTTAGTTATCGAACTACGTAGGCTTCATTTTTTTTCTTATGATTCTTATTGTTCGTACTCGATGGACAAACATGTAGACTTGCGTCATCCGTTATTTGTTCTCAGAAAAATACGTAAAAGAAAACCAACAAGAAATTAAAAAAAATAAAAAATACGCTCCTGGGTGGGCTTGAACCACCAGCCTTCCGGTTAACAGCCGAACGCGCTAACCGATTGCGCCACAAGAGCTGTAATATTCTATCTTTTCATACCTGGTAATACATTTTTTACTTTAAATAATGCACATGTAAAAGCTCAAACTTGGATATCTTCTATATCATTTTTATTATAAATTAATTACAAATAACAAACTTACTGAGTGATTACTGCAATGCATAAACTAATAATATATACTTTGTTATTCTTCTGTATTAGGAAAATAAAATGTTTAAAATGAAATTGGTGCAGAGTAAGATTCTCACAACAGAGAAGTTGCTGCTTATATGCTAATCTAAATAACATGCAATATGAAATGTCAATAGATAGTCATTTAAGCACAACTGTCCCGATGAAGACTTGTTCCAATTGTATTTCTTGAAATTAGTTGTTACTTAAAAAGAATGATTTGAATTAAAGATATGACACAAAGATTTTTGAAGATTATTATGTAATGTACTGTTGATTACACATAATCTTAATTTTAATGGTATAAATGCTCAATATCATAGGCGACTGACTGTTTTGATTTTAGGATAGACTTAAGATTTTTTATGAGATTCTCGTCTGAATGTTACAAATAAGAGAAGACGAGTTTTTGAATGCTACTTAAATACAATACAGTTAGTGTCTCTTTTATCAAACTCATATTTTGTAATGTGTAACAATGGTACAAGCGAGAAAAAGAAGTTCGTGATTTGCATAGACAAACCTGCATTTGAAGCAGCATGTAAACTTTCATATTCATCCAAATGCGACTTTTGAAGGAAAAGATTCTGATCTACTTTACCAGAAAAAAAATTTAATGACGAAGCAGAAATGTTTTACAAAAAAACCAAGATATTGAATTGTGAGTTTCTTCACTATTGAAAAAGTTTAATAGTCATGTAATCTTAGTTGCTACAAGCGAAAGAAAATTTTTTCAGATTCAAATTAAGCTGGCTCAGATTTGTCGTACATATCTTCTTCACCTATAATGAAAATTTCCTACTTCTAGTCATTGCCAATGTATGATTCAACATTTACTTGTACAAAACTCAATGTTTTCTCAAAAAAGTTTTCTAAGTCTGTCTGATTAAGAAAATGTTATTATTAGTTGCTGGTGACAGTGAAAAATATTGGCATTTGTACAAAAATGTGATACTCTCCCGAAATCTATTGATCTGATGGAATGAGAAAAATGTTTGAGCCTAGCCTACCATACGCAGCGTGAACATAAGGAAAACTTTAGCCTACCAGAGCCTTGTTCTTGCGTCATCTTTGCTTATTGAACACGACTTGGTAGTAGATAAAATGTGCTTTGAGCTTGTAACAATGCATCATTTATCAGAAGAAAATGAACACTAAACAGCAATAGAATTTTTTATAGTAGATAGTCTATCCAAGCTTTATGTATTCAATATAAGTTGAACTCGAGCATAGCCAAATCTCGTGGCTCCACCGTGTATACTCAATATATAAATTTTCCAACATCTATTGAATACTAAGAAGAATATGTGTAATTGCATGATTAATAATTGATAACAATTTACAAACATACTATGAAGATTAAATCTAATAATCTGGATGAAATATTCATTGTGTATCTTTAAGAAATAATAATCAATATATTATTAAAATTTTCAAAGAAGAATGTAGCAAAATTTGGTTCTTATTCAATGCAAAATAGAATACTAGATTTTTTAGTTGATTTTAAAATTTCTTAATTCTTCTATAGTATAAAATCTAAAGAAATAATTTTTCTCATAAAAGAAAACAACTAAAGAAGAATTCATGTTTTTCATTGATTTTTATATCATGAACACAAATTCTATGATGTTTCGAATAGGGATTGTACATTTTATTTAATGTTACCAGTAAATAGTAAATATAAAATGAATTTTGTTCCAATTATTTAATGTATATTGAAGTTTGTATAACAACCGTTAATATGAACTTGAAATCATCATAGAATTTATATTAGATATTTGATTATATTAGAACTTATAACAATAATTGATGCGTTGGCTGTTAACGAAGCATTTCATTTTTACTTGATTGGCAAGCACTTTTCTTGCTTAGATATACATTCCAATTCAGTTGTATCTCATCAACTTCATAATCTATATGGAAGTTAAGACTCTGATTTCATTCAAAGGAAATCCTCTTTTTATTAAATATCCGTCAAATAATGTCTAATCCATGATTTACTAATGACAGATAAAGTTGCTTCAATGCTTATTCCAATCACTTCGATTCTGCCTAGTATTTATTTTTACAGTTCATAAGACTTCTAATAAGTTTTTTTTTGCTAAGAATAGTCGCACAGTTATTCTTATTTGACGCTCGTTTCGATACTAATTACAATAATCGAGCGAAAAAAAAAATGTCGCAATAAGCCCACAAGCCAATTCTTTCTTCACACAACTTAATTATTATAATTATTCCCAAGCAATAGGAATGAATACTACAATCCGCTTGATGAAAATTCAGGAAGGAAGTGTTCGTTGTTTTCAGTCATTATAAAAATTGTCTATATCAATCGACTTTCTTGTCCATGAAGGTCATGTACACAATTCGGAAGATTTCCACTAAGATAATGATTAAAAGCAATTAATGCAATTTCCCCAGTGGAATTTTTATTCATGAGAAAGAAGGTCAACCAGGAAAGTGATTGAAACTGGGAATTCCACTTCCTCATGTTGATTTTTTTCTGATGAATTTAACGTTAGTATATATCTAGAAGTATTTTCATTGCATAACTTTCTTGGTCAAGAAGCTCATGCCTACAAAAAAATTCGACTGGACAGGTACAGAGTTAAAAGAGAGTTAATTTTGATGAAATCATAGTGTTAGCTTCAATCTAGATTCGAAGTCAATGAGATAGGTATGAATTAAAATCTATATCTAAGTAATAAAACCGTTTCTCAACCGAGTAAAAATGAAGTGCTTAGTTGATAATCAATATGTCACTTATTGTTATGGATTTTTCTAAAGAAATGAAGTATTTAATATAGACTCTATTACGACTTTAAGTTCATACTAATGTCTGTTACACTAACTTCAGTATGTATCAAATAATTCGAACAAAATTTGTTTAATATTTACTCTTTATTGGTAAGTTAAAAGTAAAGTACAATTCCCAAACAGGATATGATTCCGTATTTCAACTCTAGGTTAAAATTATTGCGTTCAGATTACAAACCATATCTTTGTTAGTGTTTCAATTTCTAGCTAGGTAAAAGTAGATTTCTAGATATACATCTATCAGTTTACACACGTCAAACTGTTCGAAAAAATTTTGCTGATACGAATCTGAGAATGAACTGAATTGAACAGTATTTGTTCCTATAAAACAATCAAGGTTTCGTTCCAGTCGTCAGATTTCCACAACACTGTTATCTGTCCCACACAAAGTGTATAACAATTTAGAGACGAATGTGTCTACTCTGTCAGTATATATGGATTAGAAAAGAGTATAGGATAGTGTTTGGCACATCATGTTACTGACCAAACTATCGATTTGGAATGCCAATTGTCCTGTTAAAAGTCCTGCATACCTGGCTTATACAACACGAAGAGCTTTTGTTCGCTCCAGTGACACGGACACCAAAGAGTTTCAGATTTCCATCGGGTTTCCATCTGACAGTAACGATAGTCCCTCCTTATTCATAATATATCATGTGAGCCTTATACATTTTATACGAGTTTTTTTTGTGAATACTTTCACAGATGATTTGAATGCACTAATGAGACTCCTGAAGGAGAGAACTACTAACGTCTATGCTACAGTTCTTAGAACAGAGAGATTCGAAAATGTGTAATAGATTCTATGAATACACATATAGATGGAAATAGCTAATCAACATAAACAGGTCTGTTTATCAGTTATTCTATTTCACAATTTAGTCATGATTCCTCAATGATATTGATAATTGATATACCTCCTCTCGAATGTGAAAATGTTTTTAGATATTTCGGCTATACATGGATTAGTAAGATACTCGTGTAAAAATCAATTGTCTAACTGTCTAGGAAAGGTCCAACAATCCTATGAAAAATTAAAGTAGCTACAACACAACAGAGTGATCTTTACTGAGGTGCCGAGATAACTGTTTTATTTTTATAAACTGATTCTCATTCTTTGCTTGGCTCCTCTATTTTATTTTCGTTCTTTCCGACAACACAATATTAGTTACTCAGATGAAAATTTAGAACACGCTTCAGAGTAGTACATCGATGTTAGTACATTTGGGACTGAGTTTAAAAAAAGAAAAAAAAACCACTAGGGTAATTCTTTTAGCAAAGAAAAGAATAAGGAATTTGATAATGAAACACGAAACATTTGTAGTACTATGTTTTCGTTCGTTGAAGGCAAGTGATTCTAGTTAAAAAAGGAAGAAACAATGTAAACTACTATTTTATTTCACTTTACGGATGTCTTCCGTCATTTCTATTTTACTCTTTCTCTTCTTTCTTTCATCTCTCCTTATCATGTTACAATACTACTACAATTTATTGGTCAATTAACAACAAAGTTTTTTTTTATTTCCTTTTGTTTTGGTTTTATTCGCATCTAAAATCTGATACTGTTGATGTCTACCTTCTATTGTGAATACTCCAGAGTATAGAAATATTTATGTCTCCAGCGAAAAAAAAATGATGAAACATACTTTGAAATTGATATACTTCAATTTTATGTATTGAGATGACATTTTTATATGACTAAATGTAAGGAATTTGACTTTCGAAGTAATATCGTCGAATTAAAATGATGAAAATGTTCTTTTTCATCAAAAACATTGAAATACATCAATTTTTATGTCCGTTTCATTATTTTAACGCCATTTTTTTTTTTCGTTCGAATATCCGAAACAAGCTGACATAATTATTATATTTAAATTTATTTTGTATGATTTTATATTGCAAGTACCTACATTTTTATGAAAGTATATAATTTCATAAAATATGGCATAAGTATATGAAAATTATATCGCTATTACATTATTGATATTATTCAATTTTATATACGAAAAAGAAGAATAATATTTGACAAGTTTTATTCAATAAACATTTCAGCAACACGAATAATATTAAATTAGGTATGTGTGTGATAGATATGCATATTTTTTCTCTTTATTCTCAATAAAAATATCGAAGAATTATAACATTGAAGATAATTTTTTTTGTTTTCAAAGCGAAAAGTCTTTTTTTTTTGAACAATAAATATTATTTCTATTTTGATTACATGAGAATTTCGTACGTAAAATTTGTCTATTTATTCAAAAAATTTTTAAAGAAAATAATTTTTTAGATTTTTTCATTAAAATGCAAACGCGCTGACATCAATGTAATAATTAGCTATTTTACATTGAGTTAAAATCTAAAAGAAAATCAGATGAAATGATCGAAATATCTTACTCACGAAGACAGGCTCTCAACTGATAAATCGCTTTTGAATTAGGACAATGTGTGCCACGTAAACTCGAACGTGTTATAAATATAATGAAAAGACTTCATGCTGTTAGCTTATTCTTGTTGAGATACTGCATTTTTATGGTATTTTTTAGCACGATGTCATGGTCTCCTTCAAGAACAGCAGGGGAAACTAATTTTCAAATTTCGACTGGTAATTTTTGGTATAGATATCGATCTTAAATACAAAAGTTTGATGTGAAATTGTGAGGTCTTTTGATTTGTTCCTATTCTGAAATAAGTACATCGAGTCCGTTTTTGTATATGAACAATGTAAAAGACACAGTTTTAATATAGCCGTATCTTTTAAGATAGAAACAAAGAAAACATTTGAAAATTTTCCAATAAACTATTGTGTTTAAGACCTATCTCCATACTAAATTTCAAGTCAAAATTCGAAAACAACTTTTCCGATATTTTTTACGGAGGAAATGATGACTTTGATTCAATAAATGCCGTTTAACAGCAGTATCTCGACAGTAATAAACTAATAACCCCAACTGTTTTCATTATATTTGTGACTAATTAAGGTCTACATGATGCACATTGTTCCGATTCAAAAGCAATTTATTTAGTTAAGAAATTTTTTCTTGTCAACACTAGGATTTTGTTTTTTGTCTTGAATTATATCTGCTATGTAAAACATTCAACAAATTGAATCTTGTTAGTTTATCTTATATTGTATGCATTTCACGCTACTAAACAATTTATTGTCAATTGATTTAGACATGTTGTATCAAAGTTCGATGCATGCATATTAAATAAGTACTTCTTCTAAATTAAACCAATGAAATAATTCAATAGATTGTAATAAAATTTGTATATTGAAAATACTTTCATTTGCCATTTTCTCTGTCTCGATTACTTTTTCGAGACTAACAACACTTCTGTTGTATTCTTTTTTATTGTAAATGACAATAAAACTTGTCAAACATATACTCACAAACATTCGAACAGCTATATCGCTTTTATTGTTATATACGCAAATACTAGAATAATTAAATATAATTCATCATAGAAAAGATAGGTCTGTCATCAATTTCCTTCTGTATTAACAAAATGCTTCATAATTATCGACATAAGGTTTCTCATTCTTCTTAGTTTTTTTGTTCGCCATTTCCTGCAAACAAATGTCGACTACAAATATTAATTATTTTATATAGAATAAGTTCAGACACAGTAAAATATTTTCTTCTTCAACGTATCTTATCTTATAGTTCATCTACATCAATGTGAAACAGCATAGTATACAATGGAGCCATCTTATTACCTGAAAATCTATTATTTTCTTTTTATGACATGTCATGGAAAATATCACATCATGTTTCGTGAAACGCCAATCTGTCAAATACTGCTTTTTCTCGTTTTTTGTTATTCTTCTAATTATCATCTTAAGCGTTACTGCACGTCATAAAAACATCTTAAAGATACTTAGATAGATTTTTATTTTTATTTTCATTTCAATTATTGGTAAGTTTTCTCCTTGTATTGACGTACGAACATAGTACAACATGACAGAAAACCAGTAGTACTAGTAGAATTAAAGGTCGATAAGGGCGCTTTTCTCTCCGAAATGTTTTTGAAGAAAAAAAAAATTATATTACGATAACAAGTCAGCCATGGACTACGACATAGGCATATTTATTCATCTTAATTGGAAATTGAGATTTTGGTACCTATACTTCCCTAAGGCACACGAAGAAATTTCTTTTCGTTTCGTTTTGAGTCAAACACATCCCAAAATAGATTTTTTTCTAACCAGTTACCGATCATTAATAATGTTCTAAATGTTTGAAAACGGATTTCTATAATCAGTATTTAAGTATTCTATATATAATGATGTAGAAATCAAGGCATCTCATTATATGAAACAGCTCATAGGTCGAATTACGAATGAAACTTCTAGTCAATTGATTCCAGCGGCATCTTTTGAAGTTATATTTCTCAGATACTATGCATTTTCCTATACATTTCTAACTGACACAATTAATGTTTCATTAGATAGTGGGCACTATATATCGAGAGTTTTTAAATATATACGTCTCGCAGTCTCCAACCTTCGGGAACCTAAACAACTGTTCTCCTTAATTTTGAACCAAATACATCTCAAAATATAAAGTTCATTGTTCTGATCCAGTATATTTTCTAAGCTCATGTCTATACCACTTTAACAAATGACGAGACGAAATATAAAGTAGTTTAATCGTAGACAAAAAATTTAGCTCTCTCTGTTTGCATTTTAGATCATTTCCATTTGAATACAATACTCTAAACCTTTGAAAAATATACTTAAAAATTGTCATCTAGTGTCCTCTATCTAATGATACATTAATTGTGTCAGTTAGACAAATGTAGGACAACGTATGGTATGTGAGAACTGTGAAATGATCATCTGAAAATATAGCTTTTCTCTATTAAATTGACAATTTTATTCCAAAAGAACAGGTTCTCTTTTTTTTTTTCTTCAAGAACACTTTTCAATAGAACCTGAAAATTTAGATCTGCCTATATATCACTTTTAGAGAATAACTGAATGAAATAACCAATTCATATAGCTTAAAAAGATTCTGGAGACATCAGCTGCCTAAGATTTTCATTCGTAATCCGATCCTATGAACTGTTTTACACAATGAGATGTCTTAATTTTTACGTTATCATGTAAAGAATACTTAAATACCAATTTGAAATAAGTTTTCAAACATTTAGAAGACTATATACGACCGATAACTTGGTCAAAAAAGCAAAGAACAACGAACTTTTTTACTCAAGGTCTAGTTTCTTGAAACTTTGTTCTTTTCATTCATCGTAATAGTTAAGACAAAAACTAAGATGACATTCGTTATCAGTTTTATCAACTGTATATTTTGACATGCGTTTGACTCAAAACAAAGAGAAAAAAATATTTTCAGATGTGCCATAGGCGGAGGTACAAGTACAAAGCAATCTTTATGTCGAATCAAGGTTAATCAAAATATTCTCATGTTATTTTTCATGGTTGATTGACTGTCGCAACGTATGTTCTTTTTTCTTTTTCGAAAGCATTTATCGGAGAACAGGCACATCTCATCAATTCTCGTCATTTGGATCCTCTGTATTGATATATGTTTTAAGTAAGTTTTTCTGTCCAGACTGTGTCATAATCGAATTCTCTTCTTTATTTAACTTCATATTAAGGACTAATTAATAATAAATTATTGATATTTGATATCTTGATGAGATACCACTTCAAATGTTGATATCATAACAAATGACTTAATATATAATAATCAACAAATAAAAACAAAACAAATTAGACTACTTAGTCTTGCTTTGCGAGTTATATTTTGATAGCAATATAGAAAAGCAAGACGATAATAGTGATAGCTAAATGAGACTTTGACCTTTTTCCGTTTTGTTTTTAAAGAAAGATCTATACATAAAAAAGAAAATAGTGTAGTTTGTTCTAGTTTTACTTGAGTGTTATTTTATATGAAATCATTTATTTTAATGTTAATATCTGATGAAGCATATTATCGAAATATGGCACGTCACTAATTATTTTGTTAATTAATAGCTAATATAAAATTAAATAAAGGAAACAATTTTTTTAATGTATACTTCTAATGCACGCTTCTTATCAAGATATGTATTCATTTTGTCAACGGTTTTTTCAGTTGAAGAAGTTTTATGTATGTACTCATGCATTTCATAGTGATCACAAGATTCAATTACAGTTGAAGAAATGTCTTCTAGGCTTTTTTTTTCTTCCTATGTCACAAATCGCTCGTTAAAATGAAACGACAGAACATTTTCAATATCTATTTTACTGGTAATCAAATAGACTAGTGAATTGTTAAGAAATCTATATAAAAGATAACTCAACTGTATTTTAGTTCATAAATGAATAGCTGATTATTTTGTTATCAAAGATCAATCATTCAGCTCATGTAAATAATTGAAAAGCCTTTTCAAGATATGATATTAGGAACAAGAAGAAACTATTTTTCTCTCATAAAAAATAAAACAGAAAATAGATAAGGTACCGTAAATGAGAAATTTCGACGTTTTTTTTACGATATTTATGCGTCCTTGGATAGACCACATAGAATTACTTAGAGAAAAATATTTTTTTTCACCTTCATACTAATTTTTTCTATAGAAAATTTTTCGACCGACGAAACGTTAAAAAAGAGCTATTTTTACTGTTTTAAGGGATAAACCCACCTTTTTCAATTGTTTTGTTCTTTCAAATATGTAAAAGTGTTGTTTTGTGATTCATTACATGAAAGAAATTGACTATAGAAACATGTATGAATACATGTTTCTATAGTCAATTTCTTTCATGTAATGAATCACAAAACAACACTTTTACATATTTGACAA
>CAJNSZ010000821.1:0-49866 GCA_905329745.1 Rotaria sp. Silwood2 | reverse complement strand
CCACCAAGGTTTCTTTCTATAGACAACTTATACGAAAGTATTCTCGAAAGTAATAAGCATTAGGCAAGGTACAAAAAGTCAGTCATTTTTCTTCTGATTTCATAATAATATTTCACAGCGTTTCTTTTTATCGAGACACATAAAAACTAATTTCTACAAACCAGTTGTTTGAAATTTGAACAACATAAAGATCAGAATAAATCTAGAAATCGAAGTAATTAAAAAAGATGTTGTGAAATATTATTATGGAATCAGAAAAAATGTTGACTTGTTGTATCTTGGTTGAAAGTAATTACTTTAAACAACACTTTTATAATTTATCTTTAAAAATAAAAACTTGATGATGTCACCTATCACAAGAGAAAAGTCAGTTGATAAAGATCAATCAATAATGAAGTTATTCGAAAGAAACATTTTTGAGTATAAACTTTTGAGACATCCTGTACATTTGTCATTTCATCATTGAAACGTCATTTTGAACGTTAACGTGTCTGCTTGGAATATGATGAATAACATCATCGTAGAAGAGCCTAGTATATAAGATCTGCGACATACCAATTCAATGATGGCAGTTAACAGAAATCATAGCATTTTATTTAGACGTCGAAAACAAACGGCTATTTATCTGAGATGCCTTTTAATTATTAATGTAAGGAATCCTTTGGCAAGGATGTTTGGATTAGTAAGTCATGTATTATTTTCAATAAATTATTCCTTGTTTATAATGTAAAGAGTTACAAAAACATTTCAGATTTTCTTTCAATGGATGTCTAGCTTTGTTATATGTGACATGTGTTAAGTGATTGTTCCGACATATATACTTTTCCTACTCTGATTTTCTTCAAGTAAACGTTGATAAATAAAAAACAATTATTTTAACTTTCTGGCCCCAATATATCATGTAGATAGTGCACAAATAAACATTTATAAGTAAAGATAGTATATGCGTAATTTTTTTCTCTAAAAATAAAACAAATCTTGAGAATGAACTGTTTTTCAAATAAAGAAAACAACATTCAAATACGACAGTAAATATTCATGGCTAGGTTTTATATCCATCAGACGACTATGACTTTCTCAAGATTTACCTTTTGTGAATAAATAAAAAAATTTTCGCTATGCTGCAAGTAGTGTCTAGCTTCAAAAACTAATCTACTACGACTGGTTGTTTTTTGGTTTCTTCAAAACCTTCATACAATCATCGTCGTAAGCCTTATATATTACAAACATCTATAAAAACATCAAAGAGCATGAAAAAGATTCTTGCAGATAACGCTTTCTCGAGACTTTTTTCTTGCGATTATTAGGCTATGGGTTGAAAGAAGAAATATCCGCATTCTACATGTAATGCAGGTAACTTAGCAGACAGCTTTCTGGTTGGGGATAAGTACGCTTTTCACTTATTTTTTATCATACAGTTTGAAACTCTCGTATGTAAACTCAGCATAGATTGTATGCTTGACAAAATATCACAATTTCTAAGATATAGATAAACACTTTATTTTCGTAGAAAATATGTAATAATGCAAAAATAATCAGTTAAAATATCTTAGTAATCCTCTGTTGGTTTGTCGACCGTTCTTTCTATTTTTTCTGCATCATGTTCGAGTACAGTGTTTTTTATTCTGTTGATATCGACTCTGTTTTTGAAGAATTATTGACATTTATAATCTGTTTCAGATTAAAATTGCAAGAATGAATAATTCATCAGCGAACAACTTTGAATCAATACAAATCGATAAAATAAAAAATCATATTCTTTCTTCGTGGGGTATTACTTATCTTGTGTTTGGTAGTATCGGTACACTTCTCAATCTGTGTGTATTCACCCGTCGAGTTCATTGGTCTTTCTCACCATGTATACCTTATTTGTTCGCATCAGCTTTGGCAACCATACCACTCATGTACGTGTCTATTTTATCACGTATTGGCATTGGCTTTCAAATCACTCCATTCTATTATATTGCCATCTTGTGCAAGTTTCAAGTTTATATATCTAATGTTTCGGTTAGTCTTGTCATATGGTTCATGATTGGTTCTTGTTGGGATCGTTATTTATCGTCATCAAGAAATGCTTTGACACGAAGGATGAGTTCTCTACGTAATACACGTCGAACAGTATTGCTCATTACATTTTTTATATCAGTTGCTTATGCACAGATATTCTATTGTTTCGAAGGAAATCTTACCATGGCTGCTGCACCTTGCTCACCCAAGAATACACAATGTAGTTTTATCGATACAAGTCTTCTTTTTTTCATTCAATTTCTCACACCACCTTTAATGATATTCTATTTTGGCATAAACATTTATTTAAATGTTCGCCAACTGAAACACCAAAGGCAAATATTAAACATCTCCATCAGCCAAACAACACAAACACGAAATAATCAAAGAACAGATCGAATACTTTTACGTATGGTATTCATTCAAGTGACCTTACTTCTTATATGTTCATTGCCTGTTTTTGCATTTCGATTATACACAACTCTTACATTGACGACAACTAAGAGTGTTGTACGTCGTTCAGTGGAAAATTTAATTTTCAATGTCACTTTAATGATATATTATGTCGAAAAAATATGCTCATTTTATATTTATACAATTACTAGTCATCATTTTCGAAAGATATTATGGAAATTTATTACTACTATTTGTTCTGCTAATATTATTGTACCTGGAAATTAAAGTTGACTTGATTATTTTTACTAATCAATATTATTGTGTCTTAGTGAATATCATCATATTTTTAAAAAATTAAATAAATAAATATTTGAGAAATATCTATTCGTTGAATGATCATCTACAAAAGAAAAAAAAAGATCTCGGCTGACTCACCAGATGAAGAAAATGCCTAACAAACTGAGAAGTTATGAATGCTCTATGAAATAATCTCATTGATATCAAAATTATAGTTCGATAAGCTTCGAGTTCGATGATAATAGCATTATGTTGAAACATGGCAGTACATTTAGATTTAATGCAACATAACGAGCAACAATTTTAAAATGATTTTGATAATATTCACGTATCATATTTACTTGATTTGAATGGAGTAGGCTAGTTTTTCATGAGAATACATAGGATTCGCTTTTACTTTCATTCTTGTTTGTACTTCCAATAAAATTGATAAATATCAGATATATGTCAATTATCCCAGTTCATTTTTATCGTTTACACTGTATCGTTATTAGTTTTGTTTCAAATTTCAATCTCGTACTTGATTTATTATATATATTGTGCATTTGAATGAAATGATTTTCATTAACGTTAATCACTATCTACGTCGATAAAAAGAAGACATTCCGAGCAGTTCATTCTCAGATGAACAAATTCCGACACGTAATTTTTATTTTTAGCTGTTCAAAATTGGAAGATGCAGGTCAGTCTTTGAACTGGCAATGCAGAAGTGATTTTTGAAACGTTAAAAGAAGAAGAAACACCATTTTTCGGCTCTCAGTGACAAAACGGTCCAGGTATGAAAGTTTTTCAAGATATCTCCCAAAATATCTACGCAACTATCTGTAGGAAAAAAAGTTTGATTGTGTTATGTAACTGTCATCGTAAAACATAGTTTCGTATAACCCATCTATTTATGTAGTCGGTTGTAAATACTTCTACGATTCTAATCATAATACTAGACTATGCGTCCATGTTAGGTTCGTTTAATACCTCATGCTAGTGCAATTGCAGAATTTTCATAAATAGATTATTCATCAAAACTTTGTAAACTCGTTTTATTTTGCAATTACAACCATGAACAATCACTGCTATTGATTTATGCCGAGACGATCAAGCAAAATACTTGGTCTTGATGATTCGTATCACTGTGCAACTAAGGAAGAGACAATGATGAAAAAATATTTATTCTTAATAGCTGACCGTCTTCGAAGCAGATACGAATAAGTGTAATAAATCTCGCAAGTACTGACTGTAAAGTAATAGAGAAATGAAAAACTAGCAACACGTATAATTTTAATAACAGGCTGTTCGAATTGTAAGTTTTTATGGTCTTAACAAAACGATTCAATTCACTTCTCTTGTTTCATCATCGAGACTATTATGTCAATTTTCAATGCATTTCTCATCATGAATTCGATACTAATGTGTGCACAATATCTACCATTGATTGCCGATCGAGTTGTTACACTTCGCCTATTGGACGATATCAAGATTTTCTATCTAAACTATCGGTTTCTTTCCTATGGTTTCTCCATCAGTTAATTGACTCATTTGAAATTGCTTTCTCTTCATGCATTTTCTTCTAAACAAAATAATCACAAATGCAATACCATATATTTATCATCTTTCTCATGTTACTCGTCTGAGCATCAACCAGTGTTTCCAATTAGATAAAGACGAGTTAGGCGGTGTGATGAATCATATTTGGCATCTGCACAAAATTACTCATTACAATCTGAGTGACACTTGGGTGTCAGCAGAAGCTTTCATCATCTATTAAGCATCTCGCCATGGATTATGCAACGTTTTGTCCTAATGAACTTGCTCATCTGATCGAACAAACACCTCCTCTTTGATATCTTTGTGTGAGAGCTCTGTGGGATCGCAAGGCTCAACTGTAATCAATTGCTACTCCATGCATCATCACATTGACATCACAGTTTCGTCACTTATTACGTTCGTTGAAGAATACTTTCGAAAGTATAGGAATCTGTGTCATCTACCGCTCAAAACATTACCTATTTGCTTGAGTGGGTATGAATGGGATCGAATCATTATCGATCATCTACCTAGCATCAGAACTTTTCAGCTGTAAATAAACTTTAGGTTCCGCAGTGATGATACGCTAGAAAAGCAAACAGATGAATTACTTAATACATTTCACATTCCCTTTTTGTTCGATGTGGATGGAATTCAGATCACATTTTATTGTATGCCTATCTGGGATGATATGTGTCCGATCAGGAGAAACAGTTCAAATCAACTTGTTCTGATGAGTGAGACTCTTGAACGTCTATCATCTTAAAATTTATCGTTCGATTCATGGTAACGTTTCGTCGACCATTGTCACGCTAAATCACTTGACTACTTTGGAAGTATCATAGCACGACAACAGTGTTGTCTCTCAACTGCAAGCTTTGCTTGGTTCTACACGTCGTCAGTATTTGTTGATTTCCTAGAGTAAGTTTGACTTATCATCAGCATAACTCAAAATTACCAGTGTAATCAATTCGTCGAGTCGAACTATTTGAGAGAATTTATATTCAAATGTATTACGTCCACAGTGCAGTTTGCTCAATTCTGTGCTGCCTTGTCTAATGCTACGGCTCACAAATGTATGTTCAACAGTTTTCATGTCGTTGACGTGATAGATATTTTACGGTATTTAAAATGATATGTTAAAAGTCAAAATCTAGGAAAAAAGTCATAAACTCTAACTTGTACGAATAACTGTCTAATATATCTCGAATATTTTCATAGGCGGCACACTAGAAAAGAAACTAGAAGCGATTGCTTCCTCTGACTTACTCAGTTTCGCTGATATTGATGACTGTGACAGAATATGTTTTGAAGTACTACGTTGCAGTACACAAAGAGACGGATGACTAAGGAAACTCACATCATTGCTGAGACAGAACAGTTGATATTTCAGTGATGTTTGTTTCGATACATAAACGAACTTTCATTCTACCTTTGCTATTTTCTTCTGATCTCCCTACTTTTCGCTTATGGAGATTGCTTTCCTTGTAACTTCGTCGATCTTTTTTAAAAACCTTAAGTTCGTCTGTTGCTCTGTCATCAAATATGTGAAAAATAACTTTTATGATTAGTTTTCGACAAAAATAATTTGAGGGTATGGATGGGGGGATATGGATATGGTTATGCATATAGGTTGTGGGTATGAGTGTGAGGCTTCTTCTAGCTCTTCCCCACCCACTCTCTACACTTATGGTTTCTACTGTGGAATTTACAATAGTCTGATCTTTTTCTGTTTCATGCCCCCTAGTGTTATTGCCAAACAATAAATTTAGAGCCTTGGAGTCATAAATGTAAAGAAACTATGAAAAATGGTCATTTTATTTTAATTGGATGGTCCTCCCCTTTTCGACTGTACCGGGACCGGCACCGGCACCGACACACACATACACAAACCCCACACGCACATCCACATCTCAGCCATCTGCCATCTAGCAACATCCACACTCCACAATAGAAAATGCTAATAGCCATGGTTTCCCAGTTTTCACCACGTCCTGTCATTCCCTGTAATAAGAAGTGTACCTAAATATTTTCATAGTATGAGCTTGTTTGGTTAAACTATGAGCTCTCTCTTAATTGATCCATCACATTTTCTTTTTACGGAGCAGATTCTTGTGTCCTCTTTGAACACCTAGCACCGTCGGGTGATCTGGTTCGAATGTATGAAGCAAAATGCCAATGGCTTCAAGAACATGTTGAATTGCTTGATCGTACTGATCAAGATTCTCAAGAGTCGAGGCCACATTGCAATGAAGGGTGTGGGTGTGGGTGTGGATGTGTTGGTCTGTGTCTGGGTGGGGGTCTGGGTCTGAACATGGAGTGTGGGTGTGGAAGTGGGTGTTGGTGCGTGGGTCCGGGTGCAGGGTGTGGGTCTGGGCATGGAGCGTGACTGTGAGTGTGGGGCTCAATTCTGCCCATACACTCACACCTACATCCATATCTACCCTATATTACTGTGCAAAAAAACGTTTTGTGTGCCAGTAGCTAAAAATAGCACTTCGCTTTGTCGCATTTACTTTCACTAGAGAGTGATGACACATGGTATGAAATGAGTCAAAAGATCAACTGATTCCCATTCTGAAGAGAACAAGAAAGAACAGAAAGGTAATAAAGTATGAAACAGAAAACTACGTATATAGGTGAAGCCCAACACACCTTTAAACGTCCTCTTTTAAAAATCGAAAATGTTTCTGGAGCATTATAATTCACAGGAACTAAATAACTCGTTAGTTCATATCTAGAAAGTCTCCTTTAGGCCAGTCTGAAACAGACCGCCTCTGAAACAATGAACTCTTGTTAAAAAATAAGTGATATAGACACTATTTCGCAAGAGAAATGTAAGTCAAATAAAAGTGACGACGTATTTTTATTACTCATTTTTCTGTTCTCTCCACTTTTTACTAATAAATATGCACAAATAACATATTTAATGTCAAAAGGCTAATAAAAACAAATGTCATTTACGTATATACCAGATAAATAGTTTTTTTTCTTTATTCATCAATATTCTAACTTAAAAAAGAAGAGGTACTTTCGTCCTGTTTGATCTGCCAGTATTCGAAGAGTTTTCTAATATTCTTTCTTTCATTGGATCGACAGTTATCTCTATTGCTACTATTACATGCTTTATGCTTCAACAAGCAAAAACAAAAGCAACTGAACCGCCTTCAACGTCACTGCAAGAGCTCAGCAACGAATTTCGTGAACAGTATGTAAAATCTCGTGATAATTTCTGGCGTACAACAACGGAAAGTGGTACGGTCATCAGCGGGAATGGCAGTTCCCTTACGCTTATTCACAGAGGAACTCGTTACCCAACGGTCAAAGGAATTCCACAGATTTATCATGATCTAAAGAGTATTTCACATATTCCACTTACTGTCTATCTCCTTCTTATCGACAACTTCTCTACTTTATCCGAGAGCAAACTCGTACAATACTGGGAAAAGTTAAATAATCTTCAACTACCAGATTCAATCGACCCAAGCGAACATGTATTGGCTCTCGAAATTATTCGTGAATCACAAACACTCACTTGACAAGAGATCGACAATAAAGGATCAGTTGATCAAACTCGTCTGACGACTTTCTGTCGGCAACTCTCGAATCATCTTTTTTCTCTGTTAAACGCAGCCGCTATCGCTCAGTTAGATTTTATGCATCGTATTATTCAAGATTGGTTCAGCCAGCATAACATTAATCGATACGATCCAACACTAAAAGTACTTCTCATCAGTGCTCGAACAGCTCGGCAAAATAATCTTCAGTCAATTTATTTTGAACGTCTTCTGGGCAATGACCGAAGACGAAATATTGTTTATATTGAAGAACTATTCGACAATGAACAGAAAGCCATTTCGGTTTTTTCCACGTGGTTCTTCGATGAACAATTAAGTGAAACCTTTTTTTATGAGAAGGATCGAATGCATAGTGATTTGCTTATGAATGACAAAGTGCGACAATACATCGAACAACTAATTCCTTGTTAGTTACTATATTCTTTTCATGTCATTAAGATCTAGAGACTATATTTTTCTTGGTACATTTTTTCGAATGAAACATAAAATGATCTTTAAATAAATGAAACCTACATGAACTTGATATTTCATAACCAAATGAAAAAATGATAATACGATTTTCGGAGAAGAACATTTTTTTCGTTTTATTAGGATCAGCAGGGTATGGATGTTGATTTTTCAGTCACTCGCATTGATACACCCCTACACTGTCACCCGCATCCAAATGCTGCTTTGCCTTCCTTTTACGCTCACTTCAACATATTGCCACTAACATCGTTCATCTTCGGCATAGACTTAGAGTCATTTTCCGAAAACAAAATTCTTAATTAATTCAACTGGTGGTGAAGAGTTATCCAAAATTGAAAAACAATATTGAATTAAAGTGTACGATGTAAATTTACAAAAAAAATCAAGTCTAATGTCTGTTTAAGTTATCATATAAATTCTATTGAGAAGATTATACATTTAAAGTATGTTAACTAATCAATTCAATGATACTCAATTAATAATAATCTATGACAGAGTGTGGGTGTGAAAGTATGGGTATGGATGTGGATGTGAGGGTCTAGGTGTAGGTGTGAGAATCATCTTCACTCGAACTCACATCCACTCATTTTGTTGCTAGAAAAGCTTAAATTATCTGCCGACGTCAATGAATTAACGAATTCGATCATCTTGGTCACAAAAGTAACATGAAACACATTTTATTTTTGCTTTTATTTGATTTTATGTCGAATAGTATTATACAAAGGCATAGAACATTATGAATTGGTAGTTGAAATAAGCGTTTTTATTAGGTTGAAGGCCATTGAGATGTATAGTTGTTGAAGTGTTGTTGTTGGCGTATAGCATCCATCAGTTCATTGGTTTCTACAATTTGTTGAACAATGTCAACGAACCGTTTTAACTTTCCCGGATATCCAGATCGGTCGATTGAAATACGTAAACATCGATGATATGCTTGACAACGATGATAATGCTCTTCATTGAACATATCATCAGTTGATTTTAAAACTGAAAATGGTACTAATGGCCAAGCTAAATGTGCGCTACATTGCGTTTCAACAGCACGTAGCCCAGACAGATCTTTGTTTTCTATGAGCTCCTTTACATGTACAACATTAATCGCATTTTGGCTTTTCAGATATGGGTCGCCCATTAGGAATGAATCGAGTGAGTGACCCAGTTCTTTTAATTTTGACATAAGCTGAGCCAAGAATTTTCCATCAGTTTGATGGGGCATAGAAATCATAATAATTGTACCGAGATCATCTTCAGTAAATTCATATTGCACATTACTTCGGTTGATTTTAATGGGGGATGTTGAACTTTCATGTTGATGATAACCATCAAATACAGATCGCAACTCATGAAGAACAGGTGAGCGCCAATTGTGCCAATTCGCTGAATTAACCAAATCATCAACGCCGATTGCTAAGCCTGTATTAAGCATATTGATATTGACGTATACCTTGCAAGCAAATCATAATTAAACGTAGATAAGTGTCTGTCTAGCAATAGGAACTTCACAACGCAAAAATCTCATGGTTCTAAAACTGAAAGAGCTCTCAATATCTGAAATGAAAACAGATGGAAGACGTATGTATATAGATCTCATTGTGACAATTAAAATTACCAGGTTAATTACAATCTCACGGAACTCTATATCGACGTAGAAAAAAGAAAGATCAGAGAAATCGTTCGACTATTGTTTGAAAGCATCTGAAAATGCAAAAGAACAGGATTGATTATTATCAGTATAGACGACAAAGAACAATAGTTTTATGTAAATCGAGAGTGAAGTGTCTCATTATTATAGTTTCTAAATTGTATACCGGACCATCCTATAGAAAATATAGTGCAATATAATTCACTGAATTCTGCTCTATAAATACTCCATCACTTGTGTTGTCAATTGTTCTTAGTGATCCCAGCTGAACCTTTTTTGCTTTCTTGTATGGTTTCAACGTGTAAGTCCTCACCTGCGCTAATAGTTCAATTGAGAAGTTAGTTCGGGGTGCCATTCTTGTCCGAAGTTCAGGATATTTTTTCAATAATCTTTGACTGACAAGAGCAATAGCACTCGTTGTTGAGAAACGTTTACTATATACAATAATATCGACATTTTGAAATGGATGCGCATCTTGACAAGCATCAACCAATGTCACAATCTTGCCAGGAAAACGTTCATTTAGTACTTGATGAATTCGATCAACATCGATATAAGCTCCAAAACGATTTTTTGATGTGAGTAAAATGAGCATAAGAGGATGAGGTTGATTAGTACTGTTGCAAATATTTGAACATTGCTCTTGAAGTTTATTCAAAATCCATGTGGTGTTATGATCCTCGGTATTTGTCATTGGTGAACCAATGAATTTATCATTAAGAAAAATGTGTCGTGCTAAATCAACATAAAGTATATAATCGCACCCACTACTGTTGATAAAAAATGTATTTTGTCGATCATGAAAATAGAAGTAATTTAAACATTGTTCGATTATATTATTAGTCGTGAAGGGAAACAAATCATAATTTATCCAGTATTTACTACCTTCATTGCGTACTAATTTACAAAGCGAATCAAATAACGTACTTCGATACTTGGTAAACAATGGATCAGACTTGTTATACTGAGCAGACAACACAGCCGAAAGATTAGTTACTGTTTCCGAGAAAAGTGGTCGAGCACCACCACCAAGAAATATTGGTTCAATAGATCGTTCATTATCGTTCCATGCTCTTTCAATTTTACGAATTTTATCGTCATGATATCCGTCTGAGTAGTCCGCAGAAAATCGTTCCACAAAACGTTTAGTTGTTTCATTTTGCCATGAAATGTAAGCAATGATTGAACCGATATAATCCGATGGTTGAATAATGGTTAGCATTTTTGATTTGAAAAATTTCTTCAACATTTCTCTTCCATCCAAGACTGCCCTTGGTGTGTGTGCATTGGTATGAATCGTATCCCAAATGTAAGTAACAGAGGAGTTAATTGATTCCTACGAATGATGAAAGAAGAAATTTTATATTTGATTTTATTTTTCAGCATAATATATTAAGAAATCTTTTTTGAACAATATATTACCATTAATGATTCTCGAGAAAGTCTAAGGGTGAGATTCCACTGTAGTGTAGCTACTGTGGTTTCAAGATGGAGCAACATTTGTATGAGGTGATTCTGCTGTTGAACAGTAGCTATGCCTACATCATTTGTGTGATAATGATTATCTCTGGCATCTTCGACATTTGATACCATTTTGTGATTGAACTCGATTAGTGAGTTCATAGTTTCTTGGAGCTTCATACGAATCATATTCAAATCATCTAGAGTAACCATTCTGGAAAAATATTGTGTGAAGCAAGAAATAAGACACCTTCATTTATATCATGGCCCCATGTAAAAAAACAACGCAAATTGTGTTGGAACTTACCGTCATTTTCAATGTAATTTCGAGATACTTAATAAAAATTTGTCTTTTCTCTATTTGCAGTTTCATCAATTTCTGATGTAATTTCAAGTTATTTCGATAAAACCAATGAAAAAAAGCAGATTCCGATAGATCCCATTTGGTCCCGCAGGCGGCAAAAATCAGATCCCAGTGAATCCCATCGAATTCCATGGATCCAATGGGATCTATCGAGATCCGCTTTTTCCCTTGATAACATCTCTTGAGTGTGAGTGTGCTCGGATGTAGATGTGGATGATTGTTGGGTGCGTGCCAATGTGGAGTGTGGGGTGTGGTTGCCTGCGAGTGCGAGTTTGGATATGGGTGTGGGTGTATGGGTATGGTATAAGTGTGATGATGTGGAAGTGGTGCAGATGTGCGGGTATGACTATGACCGTTGGCTTTCGGAGGAAAAAACTTTAACACTGATGTTACACACCAACAGCTACATCCAGACTCTCATTTCCACACCCTACACCCACACCCACACCCTGCGCTATTGATGCTTTTTTTCATAGAAAAATCGAAAATAGTATAGAATATACGTTAAAGGTTGAATAAGTGGATGATGGATATGATTGTCACATGTTCCCATGTGAAGGAACAGAATAACATGGAATATAGTTGACAAGCGCATTACCTAGTGATAAAAGCTCGGCATAGAAAAACTATTGATTTTATGAGTCATGATAAGTCATTGCAATGACGAAAGGACAACACAATAGAAAAATGAAGAGAGTATATTGACTCAGGTGAAATCTCGTGCTCTTCTTGACTCTTAAGGGTCTATTTTCTCTAGTAATAGGTGTCTTTCACATTTAAAAACGAAGGATCATATTGAATACAATCAGATAATATATTGTTTCATAGCACAACATTGACTAGAAAATAAGTATGACATCATTTGCAACTATTTAATGAGAGAATATTATGTCATTTGAAAGTTTCTCGTCTCTGTTACATCATCATTTTCCACTAATGGGTGTGTGGGCGGATGTAGGTATGTGTGTGGGTGGTGAGTGATGTGGATGTGTGGGTGATGTGAGTGGTGTGGGTGTGGGCGTAGAAATAAAATAAACAACACACATACACCCTTACACTCTCACCCACGCCTCACCCATACCCATCCATACCCATCCACACCCACACTCAAGAGATTTTATCAAGAGAAAAAGCGGATCTCGATAGATCCCATTGGATCCATGGAATTCGATGGGATTCACTGGGATCTGACTTTTGCCGCCTGCGGGACCAAATGGGATCTATCGGAATCTGCTTTTTTTTCATTGGTTTTATCGAAATAACTTGNCACCCCACACCCACACCCACACGCACACCCACACACACCCATACCCACCACTCACACACGCCCACACCCCCCACACCCACACCCCACACCCCTGGATGTGAGAAAGTGTGAATTCGGCTGCGCGATGTGGACGAAGAGCAGATACACGCATACGCGCACGCGCAGACGATTTCTACTGATATACTGATATCAGTAATTGTGTTTTTGGATTTTTACATATAACATGTCTTTTTTTAAAGTAAAATACGACACAAAAGATAAGACTGTGACTAAGTACTATAAAAAGGTGTCATTTTATCACATGTCCAACTTATATTCTTTCATCATTTAAAGGAATAATGTCAGTCGAAATAGTAGCATCTAATCTCCGAGTCATTTGCAGCCAAGAAGGAGAAATATCTAATAGATGTGAACCTCTTTATTTGCCCATCATTGACGATGCATTACCATTACCAAGTCTAGACGATGCATGTCAATCATTATTGGATCATAAGTTGTTCGACAGTGGATTACTTGAACAAGTTGAAACAGCTCGAAGTCATCAAAATACGGACCGATTACTCACATCTGATGAAGCCGCATCAATATATTTATATACAATGAAATGGAATGACGAACCACAAGGTAGCTTTTATGAAAAACTTAATTGTACATTAAGAACAGGTGATGAAAATTCAATAAAACCATGGCTTGATTATCTTCATCTTTTTACAAGTGCCCTGTTAAAGTTACCGTAAGTATTTCCTATAGATATCTTTTTTTTCCAGAAATCCAAAATATTAATTCGGTAGTCATAAATATATTTTTTAGGTCTGTCGAATCAACAACTCTATACCGTTGTGTAAAAGGTCATCTGTGCGATCTATATCAAGAGGATACTATACATATATTATTGTCATTCACTTCCTGCAAAAGATCTCTTGAAGACCTCGCAGAGAATGCTACAATGGGACAATGTACGATATTCTCTATCAAGACATATTCGGGTAAAATGATAGATAAATATGGTGGTGATTCTGGTGAAGTTTTACTGTTGCCGGGTTCTCGTTTTCAAGTAACAAAAATAAATAATGATTCAGAAATGCACATCATTGAAATGGATGAGAAGTCATCAACAGAGTCAATCCATGTACAAAATTGTGTAGCACAAGACACAGAGATCAGACAACGAAGACATGAAAATCAAAATGAACAACAAGTGTATCAAGAAGCAACAACTCATCATCAGTCTGCAAGCAATAGAGCAGGTAAATTTTACAAAACTCTAAGTGAATGAGGTACGATCAGTTTTGATCAGAAAATGGTAGCAACTTCAAAGCAGGAATCCGGTGACCGGACTTATCCAGATCTAGCCGAAATCGGCCGCAGCCGGACAGAGTCGAAAACTGAATGCAAAGCTCTGGATTTCGGCTTCGAAGTTCCTGCCATATTCTGAGGTTTTCCGACTGAATATGGCGTCTTTCCTGCAGGTTTCCGCCGAAAATTCGTGGACCCGAGACGCTAGAGTCGTTGACCTGGGAAACAAAAGAGTTTTATTTTGTTGAATGTTCAAACAATACCCAAATCTTATATCATTTCTTTTTCTTTTCAATTTTAAGCTTTGAACAATAATAATCAAACTGATGATGCCAAGAACAAGAATCATCAAATAGTGAGTTAATAATTCAAATTTTTATTATGTATTGTTTTACTTTGTATAGTGGTGGAAACAACCGAACATTATCTTTGCATTGATTATTATTACTATTTTCCTGTTTGCTCCATTTCTTTATTGGCTACTTTCTAAAGATCGTACATCAACTAAATCTAGTGAGTAACAGCTTCTATCATTCACAAACCGAAAATGACATAAAGATATTGAAAAATTTCGAACAAGTGAATTACTCGTTTTTGAAATGATATAAACACAAAGATTTAGTGTGATTCCTTTCGTTTCTGCATTTGTCATTATGAGAAGTAAACGTACGAGCTATTTTGTATACTCCTAAAAATCGTTAGTCTGTTTAAGCAAATATTCAGAAAAGAATAAAGAATGCGCGAAAAAAATATAGGACGGAGACGATGAAACACATTAGTGTGTCCGGACACTTAGCACGAATATAAAAAAAGTTCTACGTATTTTTCGGAAAGCCTTTAAATTTAGATGGATTCAAATTATGGATGTATCCAGGAAATCATGGGTGGGAGAGCAGTGTCCACCATACTTAAAAACTGTCTTCACTTTAGTTCAAATTTTTTCTTCAGTATAGATCAAGTTTCTCAATTGTCTAATACTCAGAGAGTGATACAAAACAATATATCTGTTCTATTATTCAATTAAACTAAATTTTAAAAAAAGAAAGAGAAAAGGGAAATAAACAACTTCCCCGGATTTTCTTGGAACTTTAATTCAAGTTTTAATTTATTATTTGGTAGAGCATGTTATCGTCTATCTTCAGTGGATGTATGTTTAAACCCTTGTGAAGATATAGTGCGTCAAATGTTACCTTGTATGAAAATTTGTTGGCAATTTTTATACAGTGACCAGCAATGTTTCTACTTCATCAAGTTTCGAATAGATAAATAAACAGCACATGTACGCCAACGTCATGTTTTAGATCGGTCATTTCATTTTAAAATCGGCTCATTGACTCTTTCTAAGAAATTAAATATATGAAAAAATCATACATAGGTTATCTTGTAAGACGTACATCCTCGAACAAAAATCTTTACCCTCTTTATTTTTTTTTATGTCAAATTTAGTATTAAATTATTACTGGGTAAAGATATGACATGAAAGTTTTATTTTATTGTGGTGTGCAGATCACACTGTAATAAAACTCTTATGATATATCTTTACTCAGTAATAAATTTCATGCAAAGTATAGTAATTAGTATAAAAAGACACAGGGGGAAAAAACTTTTGTCCTAGCCTGTAAAATGATTTGTTTCATACTTTTATAATTATTTCGTTAGTACAAATACACTGAATTGCACGATCTTGCTAAATTTCGTCCGAGACAGATAATGTTAGTGAAAGTGAATAATTTTTGTACTAAAAGCTAGCATAGATTCCAGTACATACTATGAATATTGAGAAATTTCGGTTTTAAACAGAACTTCAGAAAATATGAAATATTCGGAAACTCATTTTAATACGGTTCAACACATATATTACAGAATGATTTCAAACTTCGCATAACATTTATAAAAATTTTCTACAACATACCAGAGTGCCATTGCTGCAACTGGCGCAATATTATTAACTGATCAGAAGTATTTCTCTCATTTCATTTTTTTGTGAGAAACTTGATAGCATCAGAGAGCTCATTTACACGCCACAACTAGACTTGCGTCAAGCCTGAATATTTAAATTTGATGAATTTCCTTCAATATTTGTTGATTCGAGTTTGGGCACTTGTTTCCATCCTCATCTGTACATTTTCAAAATATTATCTGATGCGTAAATACAAAAGGAAAAAAAGCAAGGGACTGTATCTTCTATATAAACATTTACCGAAGCTAAAACTATTAATTGAGCATAAGTGTCATCTTTGACTAACATCAGCCAATCAGACTATAACCGACAGGTATTATCAAAAAAGCTGCAATTGTGGAATAAATCCTCAGTAACGATTATATTGCTTTCTAAAAATTTTAGATTATCACGTATGTTTTAATTTGTTCCTCTTATATGCGAAACTCTAGTTTTTCTGAGCTTGTACGCATCGCCCGCTTACTAAGTTTCTTTTTTTAATAATTTGTTATCAAGAGGGTTTTTCTCAGTAATAAACTACTAAAGCACATTTTTTCTAAAGATATTTGATATATACGTATATGTGTGCTTCACTATAACCAAGCAGTGAACTTTTCCTTAAAACTCTTAAGATTCTACAATTAAATATTTCACATATTAAGATGAACATCCAACGAAAACTATCAAATGTGTTACTAATTTGCACATTTATTATTTTTTTGTCTGCAAATATTCAAAAATTGGAAACAATTTATTGATGATAACCTGCTTCAGAACCTTGAAGAAGAATTATTTCATGTCGGATTTATAAAATACATAGTTAATAACGGTATCGAATATGTGAAAAAAATTGTTGTTTCATTTTTGCTAATACTAATTCGCAATTTTCGAAACCGAAAACTTCATTTTTTAGAAATCTTTCCAAAAAAGTGAGGCTGGGTAAGCGTAGATAATGAATCTGAAGTGCCAGCTATATGTACACAAAATATTAAGTCAATAGCTCCAATCATTAAAAAAATTTCTCCTGGCCCCCTTTTTCTGTCCACTGTATGGGCGTGGATGTTGATGTGAGTGTGCGTCGAGGTGTAGATCCTATGCTGATGAACATCCACATCCACCCACACGCTCATACCATGTAGTAAACGAATGATTTTTCTATCTTTTTTCTTGTGCTGCAGCAAACTGTCTGAATTCTTTTGTTAGATATCTTCTATCTCTAACCGTAAACAAGGAATATTATAAAATTTGAATTATACAACAGAGTGAGTTCGTCATTATAACTGCAAGATGAGTGTAGTTGCATCATAAGTATACTTAGAACGCGACTATGCTTTTATTCTTTTTATCCTATAGCAAGTCATGCAATATTAGTACAACACTTACACAAACTGTAAAAGTATAAATGATAAATGCTCCTATTTCAGTAATCTTCGGCGAAATATGCTTTGATATATAAGCATTTCACATTCGATCTGGGGTCAGATTCTTTCTATAATTTCTATATTTTATCTTATATTTCGATCGCTTTTTTCATTTTTCCTATATTTTGTCCAGAAAAGTAGAAAATATTCGAAAATCTGTGATCTCAGTCGATTGACACAACTTTGCTCGACATTTGGCTTAGCCCTGAGGGGATAGAGGCTCCTTCTCCCTCGTCATCATTTTTGATGAAAAACGAGGATATTTTCAGAAGTTGTTTCTAGAAAGTTTTTTCTATTGTAGAGAAAGGATATAAATACTAAATATTCAAACCAATTTTGTAACTTTTCATTATTCTTCCATGTATGCATGCATGCGTATTTATGCGCTTGTAATGCATATAAATACATATTGGCCACATTAATGAATTATATTTATTATTCAGATTTAACTATGAAAAATAGTATTTGCCTTATTTTTGCCAAGTTTATCTTTTCAAACTTGATGGTTTACTTTTTCTATTTGATAATACACAAATAAAATATATTCTAATTAAACTGTCTACGATAATTGAATTAAATTTTTATCTTCTGTAGTCATTCATAGTAACTCAATTAAGAGGATACCTCAAACGGCAAAGTTAGCGAAGCTGGACTCTTGAGTAGAAATGATACATAAAAAATTCTATATTTTTGTCATTGGTTACTGAAAATTCTATAATTTAGAAACCTAAATCGTATATAAATTCGTATATTTTTGAAAAACTCGTAATCCGAGACCAGCATTCAACAAAAAATCAATCGACCAACGTCTCCCTATTCAGGATAAGGATAGTATATCTTTGTATTTTAGACGTACCTACAAATGGCTTTTTCAATGAAACATATCAAGCAAACACGAAGCAGTCAAATGAAAGAAATTCAACATTATTAGGAATGGAGAGTTTTTCAGATGAGCTACATCAGAATGTTGATATATATGGCATCCTTAAAAATGAATTGGAAATGTTACAGACGAAGTTTCCTCAACGGTTTCAGAAACCAATCTATGTATTACCAAGTGTTGATATTAATATGAAAGATCAATGGAAAGAACGCTTGATACAAGCAAAAAATAACGAAAGTGGAGAACGTATTATACTTATTCCTTGCTACGTCGAAAGCTCACATTGGATTGGAGTGATAATAAAATTTAGTACCGACGAACACATTGAACAAGCTGAATTTTTTGATCAATTGATGAAATCTGATTTTATTCCCAATAGTTTGCGAGAACAATTCGCTGAAGTTTACCAAGGTTTCAATTTACGTCCTGGCGATTGTGATAAGCACGCCGATCGAAAACAAAGTGCAAGGTTAATGATTGAAAAGTTGTTATCGGTTGCTGAAGAGGGTAAGGGTTCAGAAGACGAAGAAGAATTTCCAATCACAAAAGAAAATCTGAAGAACTTGTATAATGATTTTTCCTCTATGCCCATTTGTGCTGAAAGATCCATTTTCAGTGTACTTTATCATGTGTCTCTCAAATTAGCAAGTGAAGCGCTACTATCAGATAATACCATTGTACTACCCGATCACATAGAAACAGAAATAGAAAAAGAATTTCAATTTTTGAAAGAACGTTTGAAAATAGAAGAATCAAAATATGCAAAAGTTCATGATTTACTTGATAGTTGCTTCGTATATGTGAAAAATAACGACTGGAAAGTTGTCATGACTATGTTGAGGAACATTTTGAAACAGATTAGCCCATTGAATATTCTAGAAATGTTTAGACTCATTGAAAAGGTGAACGATGCAGCAAAGTTACTTAAGGACCGAAACGTTATTCTTTTTCTAGGAGGGACGGGATCTGGTAAATCAACGACTATCCATTTTCTTGCAGGATCTAAAATGATAGAAACAAAAGTGAAAGGTTTAAATCATATTGCTGTTGATCCTGCCAGTATAAAAAACCTAGATCTGAAAAACGTTACAACTAGTCCGTTTGCGCAATCCGAAACGCGATATATTACACCTGTTAGAGTGAATTTTAAAGATGTTGGAGCATTCAGTAAAGGAAATATTGTTTTGTGTGATAGTCCAGGTTTTGAGGACACTGGTGGACCCGAAGTAGACATTGCAAATGGGATAGGAATTGTTCGAGCAATTCAAGAATGTCAAAGTGTAAGACCAGTCATTTTAATTAGCTATAAAAATATTGGCGATCGATTTGAACGTTTGAAAAGTCTAGCACATATGTTGGTGGGACTGATACCTACAATTGAAGACAATATAAATGCTTTCTCCTACATATTTACCAAATATCCTTTACATGAACGAGCAACAATTCATGCTTCATTGAGGAATGTGAAAGAAAAAATGAATGATGAAGAAACATCGGACATTGCTTTAATTAGTTTATTTGATGATATGATACGCAAAACAAAAAGAGGCGCACTATGTATAGATCCAATCAATGATGATCCAGGGGAAATTCTTGATGAACTCGCAAAATCTGCTACAATTTCCCATCCTGAAGAAGTTTTCCGATTTTTCATCACAGAAAAGTCGAAAACTATTGTAAAAGAACAAGTAAGAAAACATCAGTTCAATATTATGTCTGCAACAAAGCGTTTTGAATATTTATTTGTTAAATATAAATTGGATCAACTGAAACAATTAAGTGAGTTGCTTGATCTAGATTATATCAAACAAATTTATCATGATTCTATTCGACATGTCAGTAAGCACTTCAATCAAGAGTATGAAGAAGGTGTAGACGTGTTGCATCGTTGCCTTGTGAACCAACAAGTATTAAACGCTGAAGTCATTAGACAATTACAAGCTTACATCGAACACGCTGTGCTCGCAGAAGATTTAAGGAAAGTACATTTAGGGAAGGGAGTCGTTTCAAGTAGCGCATTTATTCAATATATGAATGAACAAGTCGATAGTTTACTCAAAAATTTAGAACAGAAAAATATTGATGATCCATCAGTGAAAGCTAGTTTAGATACCTTAAAACTTCTTTCTAATTCTTTTTCAGACACCATTATAAAATATAGGAATGTGTGTCAAATATTCGATATAAAACTCGAAAGCTTAATTGACTCTTTCAAACAATTAATATCGTCTCAAGACTTTGAAAAGATTGCTAATGAAATGACGAAATTATATGGTGCTCAAACAACGTTGCAAGGTCACATAGATCGTCAGAACATTGAAAGAAAATATGCGCAGCTCCAGGATTATTTTCTTGAAAATCTAAAAGATTCTGTAGAAAAGCTAAATGATATATTCAAACAAGAAAAACTCGACAAAAGTGACGTAGATCGATTAAATGATTGCATAGGTATGTTAGACTCTGTTAAAAATACATACTCCCTTCAAGAACATATTCCGATTGAAAAAGTCCATGAAACATATGACGAATTACTATTAAAGATATGCGACTATTTTAATGAAACTGTTAAAAAAATCGATGTACAACTTGAGAAAGAAAATCCTTTTGAAAAATTAGAACAATCAATGAAACAAATAGATTTGATAAGAACAATTTCCATCATAGAATTGAAAACATCTCAATCCTATTTTAGTACATTGGAAAAAGTTTGTGGATATATAAGAGAATTAAAAAGAGATGTTGAAAATATATTCAAAGCATTCTTTCGAGACGAAGGACAAATTGATTACGTTAAACTCACAGAGCATTTGTCTAGACTAAAAAGTGTAGAATGGTTTAAGGAGTATCGACCTGACGTTTATTCAGAAGTAACAACAAATATTGAACAACAGATCATTCAGCATGTTGAAAAATTGTCACAATCTGCTATGTTGATTAATTTAGATCTTGACAATTACAATAAACTTCAGTACGTCTATAAAATTGTATCTGAAATCAATGCAATAAGACCGATAGAGCAAATAATTGAGCATATAGGTCAACGCATAGATGAAGTGAATACTTGGTTCGACAAAATGACTAATATTGTATTTGCCATGATCTATGATATTTTTAGTTTAGAGAACTATAAACAACAAGACTACCCAACTTATGACATTAACAAGCTTGAAAAAGCGTTTTATTATTTGGACGCTTGTAAAAAAATTCCTATGTTATCCAAAAGTGATTTAGTCTTAAATGATTTGAAAGAGTTTGTAAGACAGTTTTATTTTCACATTCAAACAGAAATGGAAAACTATTTTGAAAGTATCAAACAATATCCAAATGAAAGTAAGGAAATTACATTGAAAAAAGCACGACTACTATCAAATCGTCTACAAGAATTAGATGAATTAAAGACCCAACATAGTCGTATATTTTCTTGTTTATCGAATAAAAAAGTAATTGATAAATGGAAAAGAGATTTAACTGATTATAAATTTGAATTGTCAGATGAAATGGAAAAGCTTCGTATTACACAACGGGCAGATGTGTTAACTAATAAACTGTTCATTACGAAAACATTAAGCAAATTAGAAGAATTTTCGGAAGGTGAAAAATATATCGATATCTACTACAAGTATCAAAACATTTTCTTCATACAGAATACTGATGTGTGTAAGAACGTAATAGATGCGATTAAAGCTGATGATTATGAACGAGTCGCTACTGAAATGATATCATTACAATCATCAAATGAAGTTGGACAACATTTTTATAAACAAGCTAGACAAGCACTTAACTATGGTTTAAAAAATTTGATTGACACAACGATAAATTTAGCGATTACACTAGGAAATGAGATAGAAATTAAAGATATAAGATTCATAGTAGATTATCTGAAACGAATGGAAACAGCAAAACAATTTATATCTACCCACCTTGACGAACCGATCTTAATTCAAATTGATGAAACCTTAAAAGAAGTCGAAAGGTTAATTGAGGAAAAAATGAAAGTTTTCTTAGAAAGGGTAAATGCCAATTTCAATGCGAACAATTTTTATGAAGCAGATAAAAAAGTAGAATTGATAGCGGTCGTACGTACTCTGCTAGGAAAATATTGTACCTCAAATATTTCTAGAGAAATCGATACATTGCGAGAAACACAAAGAAAAGTTGTGTTAGAAGATTCAGTTAAAAAATATTCAGAATTGAATATTTCTGATTATCCTTGGAATCCACCAACCGACATTTTTGAGAAATTCGACGAAGTTAAAGATACAAATCCGATATATGAACAAGCTTTAAAAAGTATACAAAAGGTAATTGTCGATAAATTCAGAGAAGAACTAAAACTAGCGACATTAGAAAAACCACCAAACCCAGATAACCAACACATAAGAAATTTCGAGTTAGCGGTCAAGTATTTACCAGAAAAAGTGAAAAGTGCACTTGAAATAGAATTAAAGCACTGTAAAGAAAATATTCATCGAATCATTCTAAATATTGAAGATGATTTAAAATATACAATTAGTAGTGGAAATTTGAGCAAAATTAAAAATATTATTCAAGAATATCAAAATTCACAAGGCATGATGTCGTATGCTAATAAGGGTCAAGAACTTGCACGTAAACAATTTCAGGAGATTAAGTTGAAAATAAATGAAAATATTCAAAAAAATTATATCAGAGAAACATTAGAGTATGTAAAACAACTTTATGACAGCGATATCGAATTGGGAGGAATTGTCGTTGAAATTAAAAAACTATGTTCAGAAGTAAGATCTTTATTAAAAACAACATTTCAAGAAGCATACAATTATTTTATGAATAAATTTTTCGACATGAAAACATCAACAATGACAAACAATATAACTAGCGAAATGAGGAAGGTTTTCAGTTGTTTAATCGAATTTATGAAGTTCAGAGATGAATTCGAAAACAAGCCGATTTTGAACTACATGTTTCCAGAAGATTTCAACAAAAACCTTCTCAAGTTGGAAGACAAATTTATAGATCACCTTAGGATGTTCCAGAAAAATTTCAAAAATTCTTTGAAAGAAAGAAATATTATCGCACTTATGCACGCTCTCGATACTATGAAAAAATGGGATTCATTTTTTGAAAACATACAAGATTATGCAAATATGAGTGATGATAAGTGGTTGTCAGTGAATAATATTATGATGGCTATACAAGACATTATATCGTATTCCCAGATGAGGGAGAGTATTTCGAATAAGATTAACGAATTAGTTAATGAACTCAAGAATGAAAATTTTATCAACGACGAGACAAAAGAATTTAGCAAACGTCGAGATGAATTTTATAGGAAATTAAATGAAAAATTTTCCATTCTAAACAACATTAAGATACATTCTGAGCATATGCTCAATATTGATATCAGTAAACTTCAACAAGAATGTCTGGATTCATTAGACAAAAAAGTCGCAGAAATGTGCTCTGCTGCTGAAAAATTAGTGGAAAAAATTTCAACAATATTCATATTGAAAAGACAGGACTACGACATGTTTAGTTTATACTATAGTAATTTAGTTACATTTAAAAAAGAAGTGAAAGTAAAACACGATAGGATTTATGAAAACATTGATAAAGTTGAAAAAGCATTTTATGAAATAATTGAAAGTTGGGAAACTTCTGCTGTGCAGGAGAAAAAAATTGAAAAAATTAGTCGAGTCTTGATAAACATGAAGCATATTGCAAATAATATTCCTTCATGTCAGAATAGAATAAATAAAGAAATAGATAATCTACTTTATCAATATAAAATGGTAACAAATGATGCCAAAGTTTTTGCAAAAATTGGTACAATTTTATTTCAAGACAAAAGTGGCGTAGGTCATAGTATTATTGCTGAGCATAAACCATTTCAAGGTTTCTCGCTGAGCCTATTCAATGAAAAAACTAGAAAACATGGTATAGAGTATGTGTTAGAACATATTAGAGGTGAAAATATTGACAAAGAATTATTAAAGAAAAGATTCAATGAATTTGATGAAATCTATCATGATTTGATCAAAAAATATCTGAAGCCAGGCTTAGAATTAAGTGAACTCATTTATAACACTAAACTAATTGTCGGAAATGTCAAACAATCACCAAACAAGGTTCAGTGGGATAAAATTATAAGAAGCAAAATTCCAAAGTTAATGGCACATATTTTTGCCTTGTGGACATTAAACAATGCTAACCATTTTTTTGAAGCAGAGGACTCTTCAGATAAGACAAATTATCTTCTTCAGCCACATGCCGCCCAAGTAATCTCTATATTTCGTATGCTTGGTATTGGTGATGAGAAAGAAGAATTGAAAAATAATTTGGTACAGATAGGAACTGGTGAGGGCAAATCCATAACATTAGGGGTCACGGCTGCTGTACTTGCACTGCTTGACTTTGATGTATACTCTGCATGCTACAGTGAATACTTGAGTCAGAGAGACTACAATGCATTTCAATGGTTATTCGATTCATTGGGTTTGCTGAGTCATATTCATTACGGTACTTTCAAACAACTCTGTGAGAATATAATTAATGAAAATGGTCAAATACGTGAATTAGTAGAACAGATGATTTCAACAAATACGAGCGTTTTTACGCAAAATAGTCATCCGATTAAACGTGCAAAAATATTGTTGATTGATGAAGTTGACGTTTTTTTCAGTCGCGAATTTTACGGCAATCTTTACACACCATCAGCCAGTTTACGAGATCCTACCATAATAGCCTTAGCTAATTATATTTGGGAAAATAGAAAATTAAAATTAACCTTAAATAAAGTAAAAGCTACGAGTGAATATCAAACTTGTTGTCAAAAGTTTCAAAATTGGGAACTATTAATTTCAGAAGCTGTCAAAGATATGCTTTACGATGTGAATAACTTTGAATCTCATGACTATCATGTTGCACAAGATAAAATTGGCTATATTGAACAGGATAATGTTGTCTTTAATGTTGTTTATAGGTATAAAACTTTATTTGCATATTATTTAGAGAATGAAAAAGGTAAAATAAGTAGAAAAAGTTTAGAAGAAAATGTGAGCATCTATATAAAATGTGGTAGCTTTTCATATGCTGAAATACCACTTCAATTCATGTATATTATGGGTGTAACAGGAACGTTAGAAACTTTAAGTGGCCCTGAAAAGGATGTAATAAAAAATGTGTATAAAATTGTTAAGGATACATATTCTCCGTCAGTGTTTGGTAAAAATAATCTGAAATTTACAGAGAAATATGATATCATGATTGAGACAAGTGATGATTATTTTAATACTATTAAGAGAGAAATTGATGTGAGACTAGTTGGAAAAGCTGGTAAACGTGCGGTTTTGATTTTTTTTGACTCAGAAAAAACATTGAAAGAATTCTATGAGTCGCCAGCATTGTCATCCATTAAAGAATCAGTTGCTAAATTAACGGAGGAAGCATCGTCAGAAGAAAAAGAGATCTTAATAAAACGTGCAACAGTACCTGGTCAAATAACTTTACTGACGAGAATATTTGGGAGAGGAACTGATTTCATATGTTATGATGAATCTGTCGTCATGAATGGTGGTACTCATGTTATTCAAACATTTCTTTCAGAAGAATCGTCAGAAGAAGTGCAAATAAAAGGTAGAACAGCGAGACAAGGTGATTTTGGATCTTACAGTATGGTGCTTCTTGATGCCGACCTAGAGAAATTTCATATTACAAAAGAGATCATTGAAGATGTGAAACGAGGTAAACATATTCTAGTTAAAGTATGGAATGCTTTTAATCAACAGAAAACAATAGATACCATATATGAACTTCTGGATACAATGCGTATCGAGTTATTCAAAACACAGTATGAGACTAATAGAAAGCATGTTGAACATGCAAAAGAAAAACATCAGGTTGCCCAGAAATTTTTATCTAATCTTTATTCTGGAGACATTAATTCTGTTCGAGAATTTTTAGTTGAAGAAAATAAAGGAGCTGATCTGAATTCAGAATCGCGAACTGTTTGTCTAATGGATGCAACTGGTTCAATGGTTCATTTATTGAATAGTTGTAAAAACACCGTGAGCACTATGTTTGAGCGTGCTTCTGAAATTTTAAAAACTAATAACATCAGTTCGGAATCATTTCAAATTCAGTTCGTTGTATATCGAAACTACAATAGCGAAGAAGATAAAATTCTGCAAGCATCTCCTTGGGAAAAAAAATCAGATAATTTACGAAAGTTCATGAATAATATTGATATCGAAGGTGGTTGGGGCAACGAAGCCATTGAGATTGGTTTATGGTACGCAAATAAAGAATACGAGCGAGAACCAATCACACAAGTCATTTTGATAGGTGATGCACCTCCAAATACGAAAACCGAGGTGCAATCGAAGAGAAACCATTTCGGAGAAAATTACTGGAAAAATACGAAATTTGCAAATGCCACTTACTACGAAGATGAATTAGCAAAATTGATACTGAAAAATATTCCAGTTCACGGATTTTTTGTCGACGCAAGAGCAGAAAAAAGCTTCAAAGAGATTGCTACCAAATCACGAGGACGTTCCGAAAAGTTAGATATAAATTCTCCCGCAGGCTCGCAAATGTTAACAGATTTGGTGACTGAAGAGATCTTGAGGAATGTTGGGGGAGCTCGAAATGGAGATGCTCTTGTTGAAGCATACCGATCTAAATTTGGAAAAAGCTATAAGAATTAAATGTTTTTTTTTTACAAAGACATAAGATTGTCAAAAATTAACTGAGAGATATTTGTTTGTAGAACTGAAATTGTTTAAACACAGTAAAAAAAAGTACATATTATCTGAAATTTGAAGTGCTTTACAACGTTAATGGAAGATAGAGTTCACTAAAAATATTTCTTCCTTTCCCTTAAAGTTATGCCCTCTTACTGCCTTTTTTCATGTGTCTAATTGTTTTTTTTTGTCGAACATATTTGAAACTATGTTTTAACCTTTCTATGTATGTTAATGCTTGATATTTTTAATGTCATGTTCATCTTTACTTTCTAGTTCAACTTGTTACAGATGAGATAATAGACACACGCATGTACTTTTTACAATCTAATTATTTTCAGAATTTTGATACCACTTTTCGTTCATTACTTGTACTTATGTTCTGTGAAAGGATATGTGCATGAGATGTGGGTGCTTGAATTAAGGTAAGTTGAATTCACACTCACATCCGCCACCGTAGTGGCACCCACACCTGCAAAAAATTCAGAAGATGGAAAAGCTTTTATTCGTTAACAAGAGAGACTTGTTACTTGCGTTTTTGCATACTTTTCCATTGATCTGACTTTTAATTTTAAGTTTTATGTAGCAGAATTTGAAACATATGCAAGAAATATTGGAACATATAGAACAGCAATCGAACAGATATATTTTGACGAGATACAAGAAATAAAGTAAAGATCCAAGATATCATAAAAATAAATCTATGTCTACTTTCAGTACTAATCAAAAATAACCTGAAAGAATATTTATGTATACTGAAAGTAATCTATATTATTGTGAAAGACATGTAAATAGATTTTATTCAATTTCTTTAATAGTATTTGCTTAAATTTAGCTTGATTATTTTATGACTGATTCACCAAATTAACAAGCAAGTAAAATAGCATCAAAAATCAATATTGTTCGCAAATTATGATTGATAAAAACAGCCGAGTCTAACTCTTAATTAAAATAGATTCTTTTCAACAATGAGTGTGGATGTGGGGTGTGACTGTGAGTGTCTCTTTCATCATGCTCGTGCTTACAGCCACACCCAAGAGCAACTTGAATTGATTAAAAAAGCAATCCTTCATAGTGGCATGCAACATCTTGAATATCAACTCAAAGCAAGAATGTGAACAGTTATTTGATTTCATCTCGATCAATAAGCTAAACAAAAGAAGTTAGTCCGTATAACTGCGCAGTGTTGAATGATTGTTATGGTATGTTAGGCACACATAATTGACTCGGATGATCAGCAATACTTCCCAATGTTTGTCAATGTGGTATATTGGTTAATATTTCATCAGTTCTATCTGTCGTGTTTTCTGTCAAGTAACCAAGAAAACTGCACAGTGATAAGCGCTAGTTCTTCATAGTTTAGTTTACTGTTTTTTTTGTATGCCACTCAAGTGCGACTGCATATATTTGCAGTTAATTCTTTACCAGTTTTACGAAATTTTGAACCGGTTAGTAAATAGATGAAAAATCCAAATGTATTTTTGAAAAATGTACATGCAGCGCCAAAGGAAAGTAATATGTTTGTATGTCCTATGGCTTTGCATGTAAGAGGTGGACGATAATTAATGTAAATTTGAAAGAATAATGTTGGAAATATTGTTAGAGGAAATAACACGTCCAAAAGTATTAAGGTTAATGTAATAGATCGCATTTGATCAATTTGACATATTTTGTTTGGAGAATAGCCAGCGGATACCATTGATTCAGCTGATGATGAACGATTTTTTTTCTTATCATTACCAAATAAAACACCATCTCTTGTGTCATAAAGATTTTTTACAATAGTGATACAACATATGGTCATAATTAGACATGGTATAATACCGAAAATCAAACCATTGTAGATTGGCCAGATTTTTTCCAAAAATAACGATAGGATGTACTTATTGTTGTACAGTGACATAACCTTCCATCTGTTAAACATAATGTTTTTGATGGAACTTTAGTAATTATTGGTCGATTGTAGAATAATAAAAAATGTAAATTAAGAATGCATGATATTATAGCAATAAGACAACAAATGATAAAAGCCATTTTTAATTGACAAAATGAGCGTTTATGTTTAGACTCTCTTAGGAAAAGAGCTCGATCAACGTTAATAAACACTAGAAGCCATGCGAAAATATATCGAAAAAAATAAGTGAAAAAAAAACTGAAACGACATAAATTTGGTAATAGTTTCTCAACAAGATAGGTGCTATCGAGATAATATGGGAGTAAATTGTGAATTGGAACATCAATTAACAAAATAAATATATTAATAATGCACAATAGACTCATATAGCAATAGACAGAGAAATCTTTGACCCATTGTTTGAATATAAAAAATGATATCAAATTTGTGGGTATGCCGATGATGACAAACGATACTGACCATATACGATAAACATTGTGTGCAACTTCTGTCAATTCATTGTAATAATGAAAATCTTTGTCAGTAGTATTGGCCATGGTCACATAGTACGCTGTTTTAAGTTTATTCATATAAATGACAACTTTCTCACAATACATTTCATTTTATTGCTAGTATTATAACAATCAAACTCATGAAGCAAATATTAAATGATTTATTTATGATCATGAGCAAAAACAAAGTCAATACGCACTTAAGCCTAACAATGATTCTAGTTATTTATAGCTATTTTCACTCCCTCGTCGAAACAAATACTGGTAAGACGTAATCTTTCTATTTGTTTCTTTTCTTTTCTCGTCACAGTAGTTCACATATAAGTGGACACGTGTGTGAACACGTGACGAAGTTTTCGTAATTTATATAATTTATACAATAAATAAGTATCATTTAACATTACAATATGTCAAACAAGAATGTAGCACCAAATGGTACTTATTTGCCCGATAAACTATTAGTGAAAGATTGTCGTGATGTAGAATTAACATATTTAAAAAAGATTAACAATGAATATTCGTCAATGTTATCCCCTTGTGTAAGTGAACAAGGTGAAAAAAGGGGTAGGACATCAAGTGATAATGAATATGATCTTCAATTTAATGGTCATGAAACACCAAAAAGAACAAGATCAGTTCAACGAAAACCACGTACAATTACCAATTCTTCTTATTTAACGACAGCTATAACCACAACCAATAAAAATTTTTCTCATCGGAGAGTGGACGATGTTAACAACCAGTTACTTAATAAACAGAAAGATACAATGGCTAATTCTGAAGGGAATTATAATAATAAATTTAAGATTACAAATGATGCGGTTTCATATTCAGTTGATCAATTTCTTCCACCTATTAAAATTATATGCGACCCAAAAGTAAATGAACATAAAGACGGTGCGAAGATTATCAAGGAATTATTCAAAGTCATTGTTGATGATTTTAAACAAGTTAATCCGAAACACAATGAAGTTATTGGATTTGAATCGTGGTATATTGACATTAACGGAAATTTACAATGTATTACTCGTGATGTCGAATTATTTATCTATTTATGTGATGTTAAACATATTCCTAATATGATATTGGATACAAAAATAACGGTGGTTTTACCAAAACATTTACCTAGCCAACGTTCTGTTATTATTAAAGGTGTACCTATCACATTTAGTACTGATGATGTTAAAAATGAAATTATGAATAAATATAAATCAGTGTATTCAATTATTGAATTAATAGGTACAAATAATGGTAAAACACGTTATCTACGACTGGATTTAACTGATACGAATGAATATAAACAATTACTTAATTCTGGATTAATATGTATTGATGGTCAATGCTTACATGTCTTTGAATATCTTGCAGCACCTCGTGTTCTTTTCTGCTCAATGTGTAACCTTCCTGGTCACAGCAGAAAGTATTGTAATTTTACATTTGATCGTTGTAGGAGATGTGGTGAAGATAGGAAAAATGGAGATCATAAAAACTGTACCATTAGTTGTCATAATTGTAAGGAGGAACATGTTTCCACTGATTTTAGATGTCAAACTGTTCAAAATTACCGTCGTGATCTTATACATTATCTAAAGCAGCATCCCGAAAGATTGCCCATGGATACACATTTTTTTATTCCTTCTCAATATCGTTCATATGGTGAAAGTGTTTTGTATAATAGACGTTCATATCCACAATTGATGACTATGCCACCTAATAAGAACAACCAGCTCACGAACGATGAGTGGCCTTCTTTACCACCTCCTGCACGTTCCACAATCAATTATTCTAACTTCACAAGATCATCTTCATCAGATCCTATTAAAAATTTACAAATACAACTAAATCATTTAGATAAATGCTGTTCTATTGATAAAAAAAAATATGAAAAGATAAATATGGAAATAAAATCACAACTTAATGAAAGTTTAGCACAACTAAAATCATTAAATATCTGCTTTTCTACCATCATCCAACGTCAAAATGAAACTATTATTATGCTTAAAGATACTATTAATGAATGTTTAGAAATTAATAAATACACCATCCAAGCTGTATGTTTAATGATGACAAAATCAAGTGATCAACAATATGAAGGGATCATACAACAAATATCTAATATTCCAATTGCTGAACGTCAGTCTACAATAGATAAAATATTCTCAACTTATACACCTCTTATTGATGAACTTACGTCGAAGATTGTGGCAATTACAAAACAAATGCAAGTATTAAATGACTAGTCAAGTTTTTCGCTACTCTCTGCCCTATATCAATGACGACACTATTCATTCATTTGGCGGATCACAAAATGAGAAGTTAGAACTGCAAGAAATATTCCAGGAATGGAACTTGAGATCATGTATGTCAGATTTATTTAAAAAGTGGAGAAAAACCAGACCTAGTATTTCTGAGCAAAATCTTCTTTTTCTATTGTATAACGTGAATTCCTTAAATAATCATATTGCTGATATTGATGTACTTGTTAATAACCACTCCCCTCAGATATGTATTCTTACTGAAATTGGAAAAGCTGTAATGAAGAAAATTCCTCAATTTCCTGACTATAATATTATACTTCAAGAAGGAACGAATGCCTTTGGAGGTGTTGCTTTTTTGATACATAAATCGATTAAATATAAAATAGTAACCAGGGAATTGAATTTTCTCCTAATAGAAATTGAAACAATACCTGAACCAACTTGCGTTGGTGCTGTATATGTACCTCCTGGTTCAACCCCTCCATTCCAATTTTTTACGAAGTGTAGTAATAAAGCTTTTTGTATCTTTGGAGACTTCAATGCTAAGCACACCGACTGGGGATGTGAAGGAAATAATGGTAGTGGAAATCAGATCGTTTCATGGTTGGAATTAACAGGAAATGAAATGATTATACCTGATAAACCAACCTCGCGGAGGTCCAAATCTATAATCGATTTCGGATTAACGCATGATGCCACTGGCTGGCACACTGAAGTGATTGAAGATGGTACTTCTGATCACCTTCCTATATTATTACAATCCCCTCTTTGTGTCCCTTTATCAGCAGTATTTAAAAAAACCAATTGGAAGATTTTTATATTCTTTCTTAAAACTGTGTATGAATATTGGTTATCTCTTGTATACAACTATGACGAACAATTCTTTTTTATTCAGTTTTCTGAATTTCTAGCAAGTCTTTGGGATAGATGTAGTACTTACGAATCTGCAAGGCGATATCGACCACCATGGCCACCACACCTAGTTGCTCTTGCTCGTGAAGTAAATAGAAGAAGACGTATATATAGACGTAATAAAACTGAAATTAACCTGTACCTGTTTCTACAGGTAAAAGCTCTATTTATTGACGAACGATCTCAATTAACTCAACAGAAGTATGAATCTAAACGTGAATGGATATTGAAGGACCAGAACATTTGGAATTTTGTTCGTCCTACATTCCACTCGCTCTCTTCCCCATTTCGTGGATTAACTGTTAACTCAGGTATTATGAAAAATCCTAAGGATATAGTTGACACATTAGCTAATCATTATGAACGACATTTCGCAGAACCTACACCTGATATGAACAACGTAATACAACAAAAATATATATCTATTTATGATAAAATCGCTCTTTTGCCCAATATTCCATTAGATCCAATACCAATAAATGAAGTAATTAAGGAGTGGAGAAAAATGTCCTCGAAAAAATCTACGGATAGTGTTGGTACATCAGCTTTCCTATTGAAAAAACTTCCTGAACAATATTTGAACATAATGACAGTATTGTTCAATAAGTGCTCTGATAAAGGTGATTTTTTTTTGGCTGCAAAACATGCCAAATTAATATGCATCCCTAAAGAAGGTATTTATCCGGCCACTAATAGGCTAAGACCTATATCATTACTACCAAATATTGGAAAATGTTTTGAACGAATAGTTCACAACCGTATACTATCGTGGTGCAAGAATAATAATATATACATTGAAGAGCAATCTGGTTTCTCTCCTGGTCGGAGGTTACAGACAAGGATAATTTCCATTATTGAAGAATTAAGGATGACTGTTGCAGCGAACAATCGACCGGCGTTAGTAATATTCGTAGACTTTTTATCCGCTTTTGATAGAATGTGGGCACAGGCTCTTATTGCTAATTTATATGAATTAGATATGCATTTACCGCTTTTAAAGTGGATATTCAACTGGTTAAAGGATAGAACATTTTGCATCCACTATCGGGATGAAAAATCTCGTACTGTCCAAATGAGAATAGGAGCACCCCAAGGCTCTGTTATTGCTGCAACTCTATTTCGACTTCATATTCACTGTCTTCCCTTGTACTTTAAAAATGTTGAACTTCACCTTTTTGCGGATGATCTCGCTCTTGTTCTATCGGGTTCACTGGAAAAGAGGTTCACTGAAAATGTTAAAGAACTTGAAGACATTGCAGCTGTAGTCCTGAAACAGCTCGAAAAATTTGCAGAAGACCTAATTCTACCAGTAAATATTTCTAAAACAAAAGCCCTTCTTGTCCACAGTATTGTATCCCCTTCATACCCCCGTCTATACTATAAATCACACACCATCGAATATGTTAAAAGATTTAAATATTTAGGAGTGTATATTTCCACAAAATTAGGATGGGATACATACATTAATGAGCGTCTGCGAACCATAAGAAAAATCTATAACGGTATGAAAATAGCATTTAAAACGATTAAGATGCGAGATATCAAAATACGCCGAAGAATTTTCCTTTCATATGCTCTTCCACATTACTTATGGTTATTTTNTAATCCGAAACACAATGAAGTTATTGGATTTGAATCGTGGTATATTGACATTAACGGAAATTTACAATGTATTACTCGTGATGTCAAATTATTTATCTATTTATGTGATGTTAAACATATTCCTAATATGATATTGGATACAAAAATAACGGTGGTTTTACCAAAACATTTACCTAGCCAACGTTCTGTTATTATTAAAGGTGTACCTATCACATTTAGTATTGATGATGTTAAAAATGAAATTATGAATAAATATAAATCAATGTATTCAATTATTGAATTAATAGGTACAAATAATGGTAAAACACGTTATCTACGACTTGATCTAACTGATACGAATGAATATAAACAATTACTTAATTCTGGATTAATATATATTGATGGTCAATGTTTACATGTCTTTGAATATCTTGCAGCACCTCGTGTTCTTTTCTGCTCAATGTGTAACCTTCCTGGTCATAACAGAAAGTATTGTAATTTTACATTTGATCGTTGTAGGAGATGTGGTAAAGATAGGAAAAATAGAGACCATAAAAACTGTGCCATTAGTTGTCATAATTGTAAGGGAGAACATGTTTCCACTAATTTTAGATGTCAAACTGTTCAAAATTACCGTCGTGATCTTATACATTATCTGAAGCAGCATCCCGAAAGATTGCCTATGGATACACATTTTTTTATTCCTTCTCAATATCGTTCATATGGTGAAAGTGTTTTGTATAATAGACGTTCATATCCTCAACTGATGACTATGCCACCTAATAGGAACTACCAGCTCACCAACGATGAGTGGCCTTCTTTACCACCTCCTGCACGTTCCACCATCAATTATTCTAACTTCACAAGATCATCTTCATCAGATCCTATTAAAAATTTACAAATACAACTAAATCATTTAGATAAATGCTGTTCTATTGATGAAAAAAAATATGAAAAGATAAATATGGAAATAAAATCATAACTTAATGAAAGTTTAGCACAACTAAAATCATTAAATATTTGCTTTTCCACCATCATCCAACGTCAAAATGAAACTATTATTATGCTTAAAGATACTACTAATGAATGTTTAGAAATTAATAAATACACCATCCAAGCTGTATGTTTAATGATGACAAAATCAAGTGATCAACAATATGAAGGAATCATACAACAAATATCTAATATTCCAATTGTTGAACGTCAGTCTACAATAGATAAAATTTTCTCAACTTATACACCTCTTATTGATGAACTTACGTCGAAGATTGTGGCAATTACAAAACAAATGCAAGTATTAAATGACTAGTCAAGTTTTTCGCTACTCTCTGCCCTATATCAATGACGACACTATTCATTCATTTGTCGGATCACAAAAGGAGAAGTTAGAACTGCAACAAATATTCCGGGAATGGAATTTGAGATCATGTACGTCAGATTTATTTAAAAAGTGGAGAAAAACCAGACCTAGTATTTCCGAGCAAAATCTTCTTTTTCTATTGTATAACGTGAATTCTTTAAATAATCATATTGCTGATATTGATGTACTTGTTAATAACCATTCCCTCAGATATGTATTCTTACTGAAATTGGAAAAGCTGTAATGAAGAAAATTCCTCATTTTCCTGACTATAATACTATACTTCAAGAAGGAACGAATGCCTTTGGACGTGTTGCTTTTTGATACATAAATCGATTAAATATAAAATAGTAACTAGGGAATTGAATTTTCTCCTAATAGAAATTGAAACAATACCTGAACCAACTAGCGTTGGTGCTGTATATGTACCTCCTGATTCAACCCCTCCATTCCAATTTTTTACGAAATGTAGTAATAAACCTTTTTATATCTTTGGAGACTTCAATGCTAAGCACACCGACTGGGGATGTGAAGGAAATAATGGTAGTGGAAATCAGATTGTTTCATGGTTGGAATTAACAGGAAATGAAATGATTATACCTGATAAACCAACCTCGCGAAGGTCCAAATCTATAATCGATTTCGGATTAACGCATGATGTCCCTGGCTGGCACACTGAAGTGATTGAAGATGGTACTTCCGATCACCTTCCTATATTATTACAATCCCCTCTTTGTGTCCCTTTAACAGCAGTTTTTAAAAAAACCAATTGGAAGATTTTTATATTCTTTCTTAATACTGTGTATGAATATTGGTTATCTCTTGTATAGAACTATGACGAACAATTCTTTTTTATTCAGTTTTCTGAATTTCTAGCAAGTCTTTGGGGTAGATGTAGTACTTATGAATCTGCAAGGCAATATCGACCACCATGGCCACCACATCTAGTTGTTCTTGCTCGTGAAGTAAATAGAAGAAGACGTATATATAGACGTAATAAAACTGAAATTAACCTGTACTTGTTTCTACAGGTAAAAGCTCTATTTATTGACGAACGATCTCAATTAACCCAACAGAAATATGAATCTAAACGTAAATGGATATTGAAGGACCAGAATATTTGGAATTTTGTTCGTCCTACATTCCACTCGTTCTCTCCCCCATTTCGTGGATTAACTGTTAACTCAGTTATTATGAAAAATCCTAAGGATATAGTTGATACATTAGCTAATCATTATGAACGACATTTCGCAGAGCCTACACCTGATATGAACAACGTAATACAACAAAAATATATATCTATTTATGATAAAATTGCTCTTCTGTCCAATATTCCATTAGATCCAATACCAATAAATGAAGTAATTAAGGAGTGGAGAAAAATGTCCTTGAAAAAGTCTACGGATAGTGTTGGTACATCAGCTTTCCTATTGAAAAAAACTTCCTGAACAATATTTGAACATAATGACAGTATTGTTCAATAAGTGCTCTGATAAAGGTGATTTTTTTTTGGTTGCAAAACATGCCAAATTAATATGCATCCCTAAAGAAGGTATTTATCCGGCCACTAATAGGCTAAGACCTATATCATTACTCCCAAATATTGGAAAATGTTTTGAACGAATAGTTCACAACCGCATATTATCGTGGTGCAAGAATAATAATATATACATTGAAGAGCAATCTGGTTTCTCTCCTGGTCGGCGGTTACAGACAAGGATAATTTCCATTATTGAAGAATTAAGGATGACTGTTGCAGTGAACAATCGACCGGCGTTAGTAATATTCATAGACTTTTTATCCGCTTTTGATAGAATGTGGGCACAGACTCTTATTGCTAATTTATACGAATTGGATATGCCTTTACCGCTTTTAAAGTGGATATTCAACTGGTTAAAGGATAGAACCTTCTGCATCCACTATCGGGATGAAAAATCTCGTACTGTCCAAATGAGAATAGGAGCACCCCAAGGCTCTGTTATTGCTGCGACTCTATTTCGACTTCATATTCACTGTCTTCCCTTGTATTTTAAAAATGTTGAACTTCACCTTTTTGCGGATGATCTTGCTCTTGTTCTATCGGGTTCACTTGAAAATAGGTTCACTGAAAATGTTAAAGAACTTGAAGACATTGCAGCTGTAGTCCTGAAACAGCTCGAAAATTTTGCAGAAGACCTAATTCTACCAGTAAATATTTCTAAAACAAAAGCTCTTCTTGTCCACAGTATTGTATCCCCTTCATACCCCCGTCTATACTATAAATCACACACCATTGAATATGTTAAAAGATTTAAATATTTAGGAGTGTATATTTCCACAAAATTAGGATGGGATACATACATTAATGAGCGTCTGCGTACCATAAGTAAAATCTATAACGGTATGAAAATAGCATTTAAAACGATTAAGATGCGAGATATCAAAATACGCCGAAGAATTCTCCTTTCATATGCTCTTCCACATTACTTATGGTTATTTCCACTTGGTTCTTCTATACTGATATACAAAGAGAACGTATTGAACATATGTTTTGTCAAGGACTTCGAATTGTATATAATCTATATCAGTGGGATGATATAACAACTTTAATTCTTGCTNGGTTGAGGACGCGCACTTTTATATCATTTTCGTCTACCAATTTTTTCGGCTCAAATATTTTTCCAAAATTTTTTCACAATGCTATTGCTTTCTTTGCCGCATGTCTTTGTCTGAGCTCGGTGAGTAAATCTGTATAAATATGATTTTAGAGATATATAATATTTGGGCCGGTATTCTCCTTCTAACACTACACTAGACGCAATGTTAGAGTTCAAAATACAGAATTTTGTAGAGAAATAACAACTCTATTAAATGTATTGTGAACTGATTCCTTAGACATTTTCCTTTCGTCCTTACCATGGCATTTACTATGGCCAGGTACGATTAATGCTCGATAACATTATTTTTACTTGTTCTCAGTTATTGGAAACCCTTTTCCAAAAAGAAATTTACAGAAAGATAGCCTATTCAATGCTCTATAAAACCCATATTGAACAACCTCAAATATCGAAAATTTTCTTAAACGGCGGCATCCTTTCTAAGTTCATCGTTTTTAACAAAAAGCTTTAAAACAATCGTATTTTTCATAGGAAACCTTTTTGTAAAAAGGTTTCTTTTTTCTACAAAAATCAATTTTTTCAGAAAAAAATTCATGTGGAAAAACCGAGTGCTGATTTTCAAGAAGCTTGTTGCTAATTCAGAATCTTCGATCGCAGTTTACTTTCGTCAACCTTTATAGTAAAAGATCTTTATTTCTTCAAAAATCCCTTTCCTTAATGGAAAAATGGAATATTGAATTTTCGAAAAACTGATGTAACAGAAAGCGCTAAAAATCGACTGGTTCACCGGTACCACCGGTTCACTGTCACTGTTGCATCCCTTGCGAAAATCGAAGAAATCGCATACACTCTAACGACCAGTTGTCGTGACAACCTGGAGTTGGAATTGCTCTTTTTTAAGGGCTTTTCACTATTGTGCTAAAATTCTAAGGATTTCTCTGACTATTAAAAGTGTTTCTTCTTCTTTTTCATAACGATAGCTGTTCTATTGGAGGGAACATGAGTGGGAATGTGGGTATCTGAAACCGACACCTAGCCTTTCCTCTTCCCTTCCATCCGTTACAGACCTTAGCAACCATGATTAAATAATGGATATATGTAAGTTTTATCTACCATTTAATGCGATACTTATAATAATAAAAATATTAACAATGAAAAAATTCTTAATATTTTACTATCTGTATTTTGTATTAGTATATTAAAGCAGAAAAACATACGTGAATTCAGCACGTCAGTTCCCGAGAGCTACGCTAACAAGCTGTTTTTTTAACGTTCATTTCTGCACCTGTAGAACATAATACAAACTGCACCGATTAGTTGTATGTATGATATAAGAAAAAGTTATGCTATTTTAAATAATAAAAAAATAATGGTAAACCAATCACTTTGTTAATTTCATATCCTTCTTTTTGAATTATTTCTCGACTGATCTTCCCTCATCAGTTTAATGAATAATTTTTCTTCTTCTCCTTTTTCTTTTTTTCTTAAAATATTCTCATGATTATATGCTAACACCTTCGTGAACTATTCATAAGAACAACGGAACAATGACTTATACACTTTCTTCGTTTCATTAAGGCCTCTAATCATTTATAACAACAAATTGAAAAGAATATCGACAATAGTACTTGTGATATTAGGAAACAAATGTTTGACATTTTTATTTATTTATGCATAATATCGATGGTGTCTGATTGAGCATTTAACATTTTTATTATAGATATATAAATTAATGATCATTTGTTTTCTTTTATTTTAAGAATTAATTTCTACTTTGTCAATTCTGAATAATGGAAACTAACGATGCAACTGACGCTTTATTTGAACACATTGATACAAATCAAGATGGAAAGTATGAATTAAGAATTTAAATCACATGATAAATACATATATACATGTTTAGTATTGATAAAAGTGAACTTCGTAATTGGTATTCAAATACTGACGGATTGAATCATTCATCATATGAATCAACAACTAGTGGACTTTATCGTAATGATAATAGAACTAGTCGATTTGATCGATATAACTATAATGCTAGTTCTTACGATGTTTCAGAACCTACGACTGATAAATATGTCTCATATGGAACTACAGTAGCAGCTCGTGAGTGGGCTAATGATGCGGCGATTAATACAAGTAGTGTAGAAGAAACGAATAAATATCTTCGAAAATCAACTACTGATCTTTTTCTCGATCCTAATCCCCAAATTATTCGACGAGCAACAATTGAAGGTCCAATAACACTAGAACAACGAATAGCTGTTCGATATCTTCAACCACCACCTTTGCCAGAACCAGGAGTAATGAAACAAATTGTTTACGAATTCAATCTTACTAATCGTTGTATGATTTTAGCCACTCATTATTAAAGAAGTGCGCCCGCGACAACCATCACCACTTCCACCACTTGTCATACGCGAACATGCACCACGTCCTCCTTCACCGCCTCCACTTATCTTACGTGAACGACCACCAACACCACCGGCATATGTTCCGAGTGAAACAAGTTAGAGCAAAAGAGATTTATATTGCATAGATCAGATTTATAATATATTTTATTTTACAGTTACTCGTAGCTTATCTCCTATACCTGTTCCACCACGATCAGTTGTCATCGAACGTTTTCCACCTCCTCCGGAAAAACCACGTAAAAGAATTATTTTCACTTTTCTTTTTGTTTTTTTTTATGCTAGATTTTTTTCTTTTTGCTACTTAGGTGATATTATAATTGAACGATGGGTTCCATATGGACCTCAACCTGAACGCCGTACAATTGTTGAACACGCTCCTCCTGCTATTGATTATCCACGACCATATCATAAGGTTATTCTTTATGAAACTGCTCAAACGCGTATAATTCGACGATTTGAAAAACTTGGTGTTACCCAAGAAAATCCTGACACTTATGTAGCTCGTTATGGATCATCACTTTTAGATCCAACAATGCTTACTCAAGAATCTCGACATGCTGGTGTTATTGAAGATATAGTAAAATCTTTTCAAAACAAAGTATCTTCAGTAAAATTTATATAAATTTTTAATTGTAGTCGCCTCCGGTACAATCATCTTCAATATACAGAAGTATACACGGAAATACTGTTGATTACAATCAATCAGAAGGAATAATCAAGAAAACTTTTACATCGTCAGGCGCAATTACTGATATTAAACGTGATGGATCGGCGTATAGAACAGGATTTCGACGATATACATAAAACATTATTTAACTGAAACTTTTCCTTTTCCTATTTAGAGACATTTAGTTTTTGTAGTTTTTACAACAGATCATATAAATTATATAATGAAAGATCAAGCCTTACTGATACCACTATCAGATGCATCATGTTTTCTTGTGTACCATATTGGTATTATTTTTAAATAAGCTCTTTGCATTGTATCATGCTATAAATTGGCAAAATATAATGATTTATTACTTGCAATGTGAATATATTAATCCATATAATGAGTTGTTGGATATGTTATTTGACGTAGGTTAATTTATCACCAGATTCCAGTATTTCTAGTCTGGACTCGTCCAGCAACTTATTCCAGATACAATGCGACGCGCTCTGTCCAACGGGTATGCTCAAGAGGGAATCGTTTCAAGTGATAAATCGGTTTTGAGTTCCGACTCTATATGTAAGGTAGATTCCATTGAGATATGAAAAACCTCTAAATGGCAAGTACTCTTAGGCTTTTCTACCAGGGTGATAGCCGTTTTACTGGAAGTACAACCAGTAGGATTATATACGTCAAAACATTGAATGATAGCTTTTCGAACTGAAGATTTGCTCACAGAGAAGTTCATTTATAACTAGAATATCTTGAACATTACAGTGCAAAATATTATTTCCTTCACCAGATATTAAGCTTCTAAAAAACAGGAGCTTTTCGCATCTTTTGTTGAATACGCATGATTTGGGTGCGGGTGTGCATGTGGATATCTTCTCTTCTTACACCTTCACGCACTGGTATACTCTAAACGAAGTGTAAATTATAAAACTTTGAATATTTGTCTGAAAAAATATATTTTCTGTGTTTTTTTTTATTTTTAACTATCTGTACGTAAATGAATAGCAGGTTGTGGAAGAGGAAGAAAACATCATGTTGATAAGTAACTGCTGGATCAAGAAAATAAACTTCAACTAAAGATTGTTGCATTGTATTCATTGATAGAAACGTTACTGTTTATGTATACGTGCAATTTTCTCAATAACCGGAAATAATTTAAATCAAGGATTTCTCTATCTTATTTACTTTAACAACCGCTTAGAACTAATAATAGTTTGAACTATAAGAACAGAAATCATTCCTCTTTCTGATCTGACGAGGGAACTCATACATAAGTTATCACATGTGGGAACATGTGACGTACTTATTTCAATTTTAATTTATATAATTTATATAATATACCAGTATTATCTAACTTTACAATATGTCAAACAAGTATATAAGATCAAATGGAACTTCTTTGACTAATAAACCGTTGGTGGGTGATCGTCGTGATGTTGAATTAACACATTTTAAAAAGGTAAACAATGAATATTCGTCAACGATATCCCTTGTGTAAGCGAACAAGGTGAGAAACGGGGTAGAACAGTTAGTGATAATGAATATGATCTACAATTTAATGGTCATGGAACTCCAAAAAGAACAAGATCAATTCGACGAAAACCACGTACAATTACCAACTCTTCTTATGTAACGACAACTACATCCAATAAGAATTTTTCTCATCAGAGAATGAACTAAAACTCTCCCCGTAATAGAAGCCCTCCCATATTAGTAGCCCTCCCCCTATTAGAAGCCCCCTTTAAAGGATCTATCCAGCAAAATTTTCAATTTTTCCCAGCAAAATCCGGTCAAAGTTTGCAAGGCCTAATAGAAGCCCCGGGGAGCTTCTAATATGGGGGGGGGGGGGGGGGTACGCTAACAACCATTTACGTAACAAGCAGAACGAAACAATGGATAATTCTGAAGGAAATTATGATAAGAAATTTAATATTACAAACAATGCTGTTGCATATGCAGTTGATTAATCTTTCCCACCTATTAAAATTATATGTGAACCAAAAGTTAATGAACAAAAAGTCGGTGCGAACATTATTAAGGAATTATTCAAACTAACCGATGATGATTTTAAACAAGCTAACCCGAAGCACAATGGCGTTATTGGATTTGAATCATGGTATATTGATTTCAACGGCAATTTACAATGTATTACCCGTGATGTTGAATTATTCATCTATCTACGTGATGTTAAACATATTCCTATTATGTTATTGGATACAAAAATTATGGTGGTTTTACCAAAGCATCTACCTCCCCAATGTTCGGTTATTATTAAAGGTGTACCTAATACATTTAGCATTGATGATGTTAAAAATGAAATTACGAATAAATATAAGTCAATGTATTCAATTGGGGAATTAGTAGGTACAAATAATGGTAGAACAAGATATCTACGACTCGATTTAACTGATACAAATGAATACAAACAATTACTTAATTCTGGAATAATATGTATCGAAGGTCAATGTTTACATGTTTTTTGAATATCTTGCAGCTCCTCGTGTTCTCTTCTGCTCAATGTGCAATTTTCCCGGCCATAACAAAAAGTATTGTAACTTTACATTTGAGCGTTGTAAAAGATGTGGAGAGTAGGGGTGTCAGATTAGCATTAGCATTGCATTAATTAATACTATTTTTAATGCTTTTGCATTAGTGTTAAAAAAATAATTTAATGCTTTGGTATTAGTATTGGGAAAGTATTAATCTAATGGTAATGCTTAGGGTTCCCAAGAACACAACAAAATTGGTTGCTTATGAGAATTTTTTTCTCAAAACAGAACAATTTTGTTCTGTTATGGGAAGCCGTTCCCAAAAAAGAACGAAATTGTTCTGTTTTGAGAAAAAAATTCCCATGAGGGAACAATTTTGTTCTGTTTTTGGGAACTATAAGCATTACCGTTAAGTTAATACTTTTCTAATACTAATACCAAGGCATTAAGTGAATTTTTTAATTTTAATGCAAAAGCATTAAGTGAATTTTTTAATTTTAATGCAAAAGCATTAAGTGAATTTTTTAATTTTAATGCAAAAGCATTAAGTGAATTTTTTAATTTTAATGCAAAAGCGTTAGCGTTTTCTTAAAACTAATGCTAAGCCGACACCCCTAGTGGAGACGATAGAAAAATTGGAGATCATAAAAATTGTGCCATTAGTTGTCATAACTGTAAGGGTGAACATGTTTCTACAGATTTTAGGTGCTAAACTGTTCAAAATTATCGTCGTGATCTTATATATTATCTTAAACAACACCCTGAAAGATTACCTGCTGATACTCAAGTTTTTATTCCTTCTCAATATCGTTCACATGGAGAGAATGTTCTATATAATAGACATCCATACTCTCAACCTATGACTAATTCATCTAATAAGAAATATCAAATTGCCAATGATGATTGGCCTTCATTACCACCTCCTTCACGCTCCAATACCAATTATTCTAGATACACTAGCTCATCTTCATCTGATGCTATTAAAAATTTACAAATACAACTGAACCATTTAGATAAATGCTGTTCTATTGATAAAAGAAAATATGAAAAGGAAAATATGGAAATAAAATCACAACTTAATGAAAGTTTAGCACAATTAAAATCATTAAATATCTGTTTTTTAACCATCATTCAACGTCAAAATGAAACCATTATTATGCTCAAAAAATACAATTAATGAATGTTTAGAAATTAATAAATACACAATCAAAGCTGTATGTTTAATGATGACAAAATCAAGTGATCAACAATATGAAGAAATTATAAAACAAATGGCAAATATCCCAATTGCTGAACGTCAATCGGCAATTGATAAAATTTTCTCAACTTATACACCACTTATTGATGAACTTACGTCGAAGATTGTGGAAATTACAAAACAGATGCAAGTATTCAATGACTAGTCAAGTTTTTCGTTATACTCTGCCCTATATCAATGATGACACTATTCATTCATTTGACGGATCACAAAGGGAGAAGTTAGAGTTAAAACAAATATTTCAGGAATGGAATTTTAGATCATGTATGTCGCATCTGTTTAAAAAGTGGAGAAAAACCAGACCTAATATTTCAGAACAAAATCATCTCTGTCTACTATATAATGTTAACTCTTTAAACAGCCATATTGTTGACATTGATGTACTGATTAATAACCACTCCCCTCAGATGTGTATACTTACTGAAATTGGAAAAGCTGTAATGAAGAAAATCCCTCATTTTCCCGATTATAATACTATACTTCAGGAAGGAACGAATTCCTTTGGAGGTGTTGCCTTTTTAATACACAAATCAATCAAATATAAAATAGTAATTAAGGAATTGAATTCTATCTTAATTGAAATTGTAACAATACCTGAACCAACTAGCGTTGGTGCAGTATATGTACCTCCCGGATCAATTTCTCCATTTCAACTTTTTACGAAATGTAGAAATAAACTTTTTTATATCTTTGGAGATTTCAATGCTAAACATACAGATTGGGGATGTGAAAGAACTAATGTTAGTGGAAATCAAATTGTTTCATGGTTGGAATTAACTGGAAATGAAATGATTATACCTGATAAACCAACCTCTCGAAGATCCAACGCTATCACTGATTTCAGTTTAACGCATGATGCCACCGGCTGGCACACCGAAGTGATTGATAAAGGTACATCAGATCACTTTCCTATATTATTACAGTCTCCTCTATGTGTTCCTTTAACATCAGTATTTAAAAAAAACAACTGGAAGTTCTTTACATTCTTTCTTAATACTGTTTATGAATATTGGTTGTCTCTTGTATACAACTATGATGAACAATTCTTTTTTACTCAATTCTCGGAATTTCTAACAAGTCTTTGGGATAGATGTAGTACTTATAAATCGGCAAGGCAATATCGACCACCATGGCCACCTCATCTGGTTGCTCTGGCTCGTGAAGTAAATAGAAGAAGACGTATACATAGACGTAATAAAACTGAAACCAACCTGTATATGTTTCTACAGGTAAAGACGCTTTTTATTGACGAACGTTCTCATTTAACTCAAAAAAAATATGACTCCAAACTAGAACGTATCGTGAAAGATCAGAACATTTGGAATTTTGTTCGCCCTACCTTTCACTCGTTTTCTCCCCCATTTCGTGGATTAACTGTTAATGCAGTCATAATGAAAAATCCTAAAGATATAGTTGATACACTAGCTAATCATTATGAGCAACATTTTGCTGAACCTACACCTGATATGAACAATGAAATACAACGAAAATATATATCTACTTATAATAAAATTTCTCTTCTGTCCAATATTCCATTAGAGAGAATACTTCCTATTCCCAAAAGTTACACATTCCTGCATCGCCTTCTGACCCGAAATCCCTTACCATCAATTCCAGAAAACCTAAAACGACCCTTTCCCTCAAATACATGCCACAACCAGGAATTCCTGATACGTAGTTCCTTTCAAATCCAACTCTCAACATCCAATTCCTGATCATTCCGGGTAATTCCAGAATTCGAAGGATATACTGAATAACGAAATGATCATCTTAAAAGATCTATTCGATATCAAAGCGGAATTCCGGAATTTGTGCATATCCGGAATCACTAGGAAATGCAGGAATTCCTGGTCATTCCATATCGATGCAATTCCGGAATTCTAAAACGGAATTGCATCTTTATTTCTATAGCAATGTTCAGTTGAACATGAATACCAGCTTATGCAAGAATTGGTAGGAATTCCGTAAAATTCGATGGCATGGGTAGGAATTGGATGTCAGGAATTCCGGAATTGAATGATGATGAGTTTGTTGGCCTTATGCGATGCAGGAATGTGTAACTTTGCGAAATAGGATGACTGCTCCCATTAGACCCGATACCAATAAATGAAGTAATTAAGGAGTGGAGAAAAATGGCAGCGAAAAAATCTACAGATAGTGTTGACACCTGAGCTTTTTTTATTGAAAAAACTTCCGGAACAATATTTGAACATAATGACCGTATTGTTCAATAAGTGCTCGGATAAAGGTGAATTTTTTCTGGCTGCAAAACATGCCAAAGGAATATGTATCCCGAAGGAAGGTGTTTACCCGTCCCCTAATAGACTACGACCTATATCATTACTTCCAAATATTGAAAAGTGCTTTGAACGTATCGTTCACAATTGTATACAATCGTGGTGCAAGAATAATAATATATACATTGATGAACAATCTAGTTTTTCTCCTGGTAGGCGATTACAGACAAGAACAATTTCCCTTATTGAAGAATTAAGAATGACTGTTGCAGCGAACAATCGACCTGCGTTAGTAATATTCATCGACTTTTTATGTACTTTCGATAGAATGTGGACCCCTACTCTCATTGCTAATTTGTACGAACTGAATATGCCATTACCACTTTTAAAATGGATATTCAACTGGTTAAAAGATAGATCCTTTTGCATCCACTATGGTGATGAAAAGTCTCGTAAAGTCCAAATGAAAATAGGAGCTCCCCAAGGCTCTGTTATTGCTGCAACCCTATTCAGACTTCATATACACTGTCTTCCCTTGTATTTTAAAAATGTTGAACTTCACCTTTTTGCTGATGACCTTGCTCTTGTTCTATCTGGTTCACTTGAAAAGAAGTTCTGTGTAAATGTTAAAGAACTGGAAGACAAAGCAGCTTTAATCTTAAAAAGGTTGGGAAAATTTGCAGATGATCTAATTCTACCAGTAAATATATCCAAAACAAAAGCTCTTCTTGTCCACAGTATTGTATCTCCTTCATACCCCCATCTCAATTATAAGTTGCAACCAATTGCATATGTTAAAAGATTTAAATATTTAGGAGTATATATTTCTACAAAATTAGGATGGGATACTTACATTAATGAATGTCTGCAAACTATAAGTAAAATCTATAACGGTATGAAAATAGTATTTAAAACGATTAAAATGAAGGATATCAACGTACGAAGAAAAATTTCCTTTCATTTGCTCTTCCACATTACTTATGGTTATTTTCGACATGGTTCTACTACACTGATAAACAAAAAGAACGCATTGAACATACGTTTTGTCACGGACTTAGAATTGTATATAATCTACATCAGTGGGATGATATAACAACATTAGATCTTGCTAGAGATAAATCACTACGTGATTATCTGTTTACATATTGGCGTCGACTAGTTTTACATTTGCTTAACTCCCCTGAAGCCCTTTCTTTCCAACTGACCTGGAATGCATATCTTACCATTACGTCTCTTGATAATAGCTGGTTCAAGTCAATGGGATTTCGTAAGAACAGTAGTTTTCCAAATAGATTAATTGATCAAGTGAGGCACTGTCTAATTGACTGGATAGATTTTGATGTAGTTCATGATAAACAATACGAATACTTTAGGAAATCAACAAATATGATAAACTCCTTCATATATAAATACTATCTTTTACCACCTTAGACCTTTGATATCTAAGTTACAATTAATAATCTGAACCTGAGAATGAAACGATTTAACCCTAATTATATAATGACACATTAATTAAACCTGGAAATCGATCTTGTGATACCGTCAATGAATGCATGGTGTTATCTAGATATTGTCCTCAGAATGATAAAACTGTTATATGTATCATTTTTATTTATTGTTTTTCTTCGTCTACTACTTCTTATTGTTTGTTGTCGTTGTTCTATTGTTCTACAGTTAGTAGTCCCTTTTATTATATTCCTTGATACTGCTCGTTCTTACTATATATTCTGTTACTACTTTTATTTACCTTATTGGGTGTTTGTTATGTGACATTACTTTCATTATAACTATTACTTTATCTAGTAGTGTACTGCGTTACTCCCTGTATTTGGTGTTTCATGTTCGTTTTTCCATTGTCTCTCTTTTAATATCTCCCCTGTGAACCAGTTACTTATGGCACAATAAAAGTAGATATTAAAAAAAAAAAAAGTATAAGAACAGAAATGAAAGTAAAGATATCGAATCAGAATAGTCAATATACTTGAAATCGTTAACGTTGAGATGAGTTTAATACTTTTATACGAAGAAAACGATAAACAATAAGTAATACTTGTTTAAGACATCCGAATACTAAAATTGAGTTCTGAAAAGAAAATTCATCGTCTAAAAAATAATCATGCATTAATGAAATAATATATTTTCAAGATTATCAATTGAACTAGTTTTTAAAAATGATTGTTTTTTTTTAACTTTTCCCCGTATTATATTACGTTTTAAATATTCGAGCAGCACTACAATAAGTACATTGTATAGCGCAATCAAAGAGCTTCTGTTCTTAGTTATTAGTAGTCCATGGTGACGCGGTATTTTCTAGTTCGCAATAAATATTGAAATCAAATTTTCAGTTCACCTTTTTCAATTGAAGATAAATAGCTTATGTTTCAATTATGTTCCTTATTATTATTGTCTTTGTTCTTTTTTCATTTAACT